>JAJHZJ010000042.1:1451861-1701861 GCA_023548195.1 Bettongia penicillata ogilbyi
GGTCACTGTTCATGAGGGAAGCCTGTTATCATTCAGAGTTCTATGGAATCTCCTAGGTCTAAAGCCAGAAGGGAACTCAGAGGCCATTTATTACAACATCCTCCCTTTATAAATGGAAGAACTGAGGTTAAGCAGGTTTGTTAAGTACTCTGAGGTAGTGAACTTCAGAGATGGGATTTGAACCTAGGACCTTTGCCTTGAGATTCAGTATTCCAAATGATATTGCCTCTCTCAGTATTCAGTAACTGCCCTCCCACTTAAGACTGTTAGTTTCTGGGCATGTAGGGGGTGCCACAGTGCACAGAGCAATGGACACGGAGACAGGAAGGCCTTAGTTCAAATTCAGTCTCAGACACTTAATGGACACACTTACCTCTATCTGCCTCAGTTTCCTCAACTGTAAAATGAAGACAATAATAGCACCTACTTCACAGGATTATTGTCATGATCAAATTAACAGTATTTATAAATTAGCACATATGCTGGTGGCGCATAGTAGGGACTTAAAAATGCTTGCTACTTTCCCCTTTCCCTATTGTTTGGGGACACCAAGGGAGTAAGGGACTTGACCAAGGTTACACAAGTAGCATGTGTCAGAGGCTGGATTTGAATTCATGTCTACTAATATGCAATGCTAACTCCCATTCAAATCATAGACTCAACCAGTATTCTACTGTAAACTTGGAGAAGGTCATTCATTCATAGAGTACCTCAAAGATCAGTCCTTAGTACTAAACTGTTGAGAGTTTCAGTCAATGATTTCTTTGGAAGGAGGCATATGTGGATGCCCATCATATCTGTAGATGATGTGAAGCTGGGATAGATAACACATTAGAGCACAGAATAAGCATCCAAAAAGATATCAACGCACTAGAATGATGAGTTGGCCCAAATGTGGGGAAAAGATCTGAGAGTTTTCATGAATTACAAGCTCAATACTGGCCAGCAGTTGGACTGCATTGCTTTGGTGTTAGGAATGAAGGAGGTTAGAGTCTTGTGCTCCACCCTGCTCAAACCATCCCTAGAATGTTATGCTTATTTCTGGCCACATTTTAGAAAGGATACTGAGAGAGAGATGCAAAAAAGGACAACCAGGACGGAGCTGGAGTGTGAGGTCATAGAATAAGAGCTGGAAAAGTCATCTCACCCAGTCTTGGTTTTGGTGGTAGTGTGGATAGAGTTTTGGACCTGAAGTTAAGAAGGGCTAGGCTCAAATCCTGCCTCAGATACTTAGTAAGTACTAGCCTTGAGGAAGTAACCTCTGTCTGCTTCAGTTTCCTCAACTGTGATAGGAGTAATAATAACACTTACTTCTCAGGGTTGTGGTAAAGATCAAATGGGATGGTATTTGCCAAATACTGACAAACCTTAACACACTATATAAACCTTGTTGATGATGAAAAAACAGATCCATTGAGAATTCATGCCATTCAAAGACTTATTGGGGGACTTGGGAGTGTTTAACCTGGAGAAAAGAAGAAATTGTAGGGGAGAGGGTAGCAAGAGAGAGATAACACTAGATATCTTCCGGCAGTTGAAGGATTAGCAGAGGAATTCAACTCTTCTACTTGACCCTACCAGGCAGAACTAGGATAGATGATGCAGGTTTAGGCCTGATGCAAAGAAAATGTCCTTCTAGTTAGAACTGGCCAGAAGTGGAATGGGATTCTTCAAGAGCCCCACCCCAACTTCTGCAACCCAACTGAAGGTCCTTAAAGGGGCTTGGGGGTTCTTCAATGTTTTCATGGGCCCTCTTGATGGTCTGCTGAAGCCTATAGACCCACTTCTCAGAATGCATTAAGAAAATGATAAATTTTAATGAAAACAAGGGTATCATTTTCTCATCCAAATTTATGAACCCCCCTGAAATCTATCCAAAAATCTTTTGGTGGTCCATGGACTCTAAGTTAAGAACCTTGCACTAGGTGATTACTAGACAGGGAGCAATGCCTAGTTTGGGCAATGGAATTTTGCCACTAGGACACTGAAGTTTAGAAAGCAACAAAAATTTATACTAAATAAACTCTCACCCTTATTTGAAGGGGCTCCTTATTTGAAAGCATCCTCCCCAGCAGTGACTTCATGACATCCTTGTGTATTTCCCCATGGGATGGCTCTCTGTGATGTCCCTTCAACTTTCTCCAGCAGTTGATCCAAAGTCATGTTTAGAATTGTTTTCCCTGGGTACCAAAATTGCTGGTTATAGCTGTGCATTTTTAGGTTGCTATATAGAAGTATCTTATTCAGGTATAGATTAAAATGGACAACCTCTGAAGTCCCTTCCAAAGCTTCAATTTTGCATTTATGTCATTGAGACCTGGAAGGGACCTTTGAGATCAAAATGCATTCATTTTGTATTTTTTTTTCTATAATGTATAACCTTAGTCAAATCACTTCCATCTCTCTGGGCCTCAGTTTTTTCATCTGTAAAATGAGGAGTTTGGAGTAACTGGCCTCTAAGCCCTCTTCTATCTTGAAATGTAGACTCAATGATCCCCAGTTTCTATTTCCAATGAATTCACTTTGGATATTCCCAATCAAGCTATAAATACCTTGTAGTAGAAAGTAAGCTTCCTACGATTAGGGGACAATTCCATGTGCATCTGTGTCTCCCCAGTGACTTCCACATAGTAGATGTCTAATAAATATTTGAGTTGACTTAAATTCCTTGAGAAAAGGTGCCCTCTTTGTTTTGTTTTTTTTTTATGGTCTTTCACAGGGTATTCATCAAAGAGTAACATCATTTCTCGCTCTGTATCCTGAAAAACCACTAAGACCATCCACTTTCTTTTTTTCCAGTCTTTCTGATGTGGGTGCCATTTTCTATTCTGTTTCATCATCAATGTAATTCAGATAGTGTTACTTCCCAAGTGTCCCTTCATCCCACTTCTACCACACATGTCTGTGTTATCAATACACATTCTAGATATACTTTGTGGTCTTGGGATTACAGCTTTACAGTAAGAAGTCTTCAAAGACCTTTTGGTGCGTCATCTTCATTTTACAGATGAGGAAACAGAGATCCAGAGAGTATCTCCCAAACCAACCTCCTTGCCATTCCCAGAGTTGGTCTTCCATCTTCTGTGTCTCTGCATGAGCTCTCCCTCAATGCCAGAAACATACTCACTTCCACATCTTATAACCCTTGGATTCCTTCAAGGCCCAGCTCTCATGTCTCCTATGAGAAGCCTTTCCATAGCCTCCAAATTGTTTTCAAGGAAGAAGGATGTACTTACTAGTGCACAGCATAGCTCTTTTCATCATGTAGTAAGTGATTATTATTATTGATGATCCCTGTTTATTAATTGTATCCTCAGTAAAACATAAGTTCCTTGAGGGCAAGTGCTGGGTTTTGTTGTTCTGTCTCTGTGTCCCCAGTCTCTAAGTACTGGGTCATGTACACAATAGGCATTTGAATGGTTTTTGATTGGACCACTCAGGGTTGCAAACTCATGCATGCCAAGGTTCCAAGGTCCAATGTCTTGAATTCCAAATGCAGCCATGGAGGTTCGCTCGTTTCATCATCATAGCGATCGTCGCCTAAGAGCCCGATTGAGGGAGGGCTCTCCAGTATGGTAGGATCTGTACAAAGAGACACTGCCTTGAGATCTTACCTACAGCCCTGTATGGGGCTCCAATCCCTGCTAATATGAGAAAAATGGACTAACTTCCTGGTGTGGTTAGGGTTCTGTTTGTCTCATTACTTCTGGTGAATTTTTCTCTCCCCCCTTCCCCTGTGAGCCCCCTTTTTCCTTTGCCAAGGTGCTTAAAGCTGAGGATTGAGAAAGAGATATTATTTCAATCCTTTGGCTCTTCAGACTTCCAACCCCAGGGTGCCAGACGAGGACAGCTAAAAGCCTGCATGGCATTTGAGCATAGCTGCAGCTGCGGCTTTGGACTTTTCTTCCCTTTCAAGTGACTCGGCGCTCGAATGACTTACCTTAGCCTCGCCAGAAGTCTGACACTGAGGACGCGGCATCTTAAATTATAGGACCCCGGCTGATCTTGCTGGGCTAGCTTTTAACTAGCAGGGCACCATTGAAAGTAATGGAATAAAAGGAAGCTGCTTATGCTGCCAACACTCGAAAAAAATGGGGTTTGAGTTATGATCTACCCTTGTCCTTTACATAAAAGGAGGACAAGAATGGCCCGTTGGAGGTGGCATTTTCCTCCCAGACTTAATATTAATCCTGGAGGCTTTTAATTATGTATCACTCATCTTACTTTCTGGGGGACAAATGGCTTTCTGGGAGATGATGCTGGAGTAGCAGTTGCCTTGTTAGAGAGCTGGTTCCTACTTTAATACCCTCTGGCATTCGGGTATAAGAAAGACAGTGCCCTGTCCTTTACTCCCCAGCCTCCCCATTGAGAGATCAGCCAAGTGTTACAGTGAATCTCATTATAATAAAATCCTTGTATAATGGCAACAAAAGATAACCAAAATCTCCATATAACAAGAAAATCTCTGTATAACAACAAAAGATCCCAAAGCTTCATTGAACCATTGATGGTTCTCATGGCAAGGCAGAAGGTGTCAGGATACTTGGATAGGATTTGACTGACCTAAATTGGGTCAGAATTAGGCTTTGAGGTAGACTGAATATCTATATAAAAGCATATTTTGAGAGATGTCGAGACTTTATCCCTCTTCTTGTTAATGCTTCAGCAGAAATAAGCTGCTTGAAGGCAGGGATTATTTCATATTTGTCCTTGTGTGTCTCCAAGGCACAGCAACTCAGAACATAGCAGGGGATTCGTAAATGCTTGCTGAATTGAATTAAGTGTTCCTGTATATCTTCCTCTTGTCCTGTAGATCAGAACAGTCGCATAATATCCTGTGAAATTCTTGTACAGTTTCCTGGGGAGGTACAAATTTCAGGCAATCCTACCTTCAGTAGGAGTCTCCTGTGTGGGCTACGAGAAGTAGTGAGCCAACATTAATACAGCTAGCTGTATTAAGTAAGCTTTAAAGATTACAAAGCACTTTATGAATATTATATCAATTTATCCTTACAACAACCTTGGGAGATACATGCTATTATCATTCTCACTTTACAGATGAGGAAACTGAGGCATAGAGACATTAAATAGAAGGCACATTGGATAGAGCTCTGGGCCTGGGGTCAGAGAGACCTGAGTCTCAGATATTTACTCGCTACATCACCATGGGCAAGTCACTCAACCTGTCTGCCTCAGTTTTCTCAACTGTAAAATAGGGATAATAATAGGATTATTGGGAGGATCAAATGAGATATTTGTAAAGTGTTTTGTACATGATATAAACACCAGTAATAACAATTGTTTCATTAAGATTTTTCAGGGTCATGCAGCTAATTAGCTGGCATCATCAGAGGCTAGATTTAGACTCTCTTATTGACTCCCAGTCCAGGATTCTATCTAGGCTGCTATATAGGATGTCTACTATACATTATTAAGTTGGAGTTAAAAGACCAGGGTCTCGGTACTTCAGTTTTCTCACCTGGAAAAGGCTGGAGTTGGAACGCAGATAACGGCAAAGATCCAGCTTTAACACTTTCCATTCTCTGGTTCACGAAACTCTATCTCCTGGTCTTGGCCTAATGTGATGGGCCTTGTCCAATTCATCAGCAGGTCCCTGAATTGAATGTAGTGCAGTGGCCACTTAACAACAGAATGCTTGTAACCCAGCCATGCAAATAAGTGTAATGACTTTATCAGCCCCCTAAGGTTTGCGCTCCCATTTCCATTTCCCACTTCTCCACTCCTTTGCCAAGTATTTCTCTTTTAAAACTTTTTTTAAAAAACATGTTTTATTTTGGCATCACCTTCATTTCTAAATGTATCCCTCTCTCTTCCCCTCCCCAGTGAGCCATCCAGCATAAAACAAAGATTCTTATTTATCTTATTTTTCCATGTGCAATCATGTAAAACATTTCCATACTAAAACAAAGATTTTTAAAACAGACTGGGAAGCAGTTCAAATACTAGTTCAAACCAACAAAACATACCAAACAAATGTGATGCTATGTCTTTGCCAGTTATTTATAATTGTATAGTTAATAAAGGAACTAGGATACTAGTATTTAGAGCTGGATTGTTTTTTCCAACTGTTTAATTTTACAACTGGGGAAACTGAGGCTGAGAGAATTTAAATGATTTATTTGGGGTGACAAAGGTAATGGATTTGAACTCAAGGCCAAGGCTCTTCCTACCACCCCAGCATTCTTGGAAGATTGCCCAAGATATCTTGACTGAGGAGATGATGTGCAAGGCTTTTTGCAGTTTAACTGAGAATGGCAATAGAAATAATTAGGTGTCATTTTTTCCAGGTTGGATCCCTTATGGATATGGATCTTATTTGTAGCCATGCCTGGGATGGCATGATCATGGCATGAGTTCAAGGGGGATTGGGGGAAAACCAAGAGATGAACTTGACCTGTTCTCTAAGGCTATTTCTGCCAGTTGAGACACTGGGTAGAACCTAGCCCACAGATGACCCTTTCTTCATTGCCAACTTTGAAGCCCATATCAACTTACCCCTATGTGTAGGTGTGATCACCCTCAGAGTTAGGCAGAATATGAGCTTCATGATGAGTTGGCATGGAAATATACCAGATTCAGTGGACTCAGATTCAGTGCTAAGTTAATCAAAGGTACAGAACAACTCTTTCTGATACAGTGGTGAAGTCCCAGGGGTGGGGGTGGGTAAGTGACTAACTCAAGGTCATACATCTTGTCAGTATGACAGGCAGGTATTCCTTACTCAAAGCACAGCACTCTTATCTAATTTGCCACAGTGCCTCTGTGTTCTTACCAGAACAAGGGGAGAAGAGGTATGGGTTCTCAGCAGCAAGGAACACACTTTCATCAAATCCGTCTTTACCCAGAATGATTTCATGAGAAGTTGTTTACATGTAATTCATAGTCAAGGGGCATGCTTGTCTGTAATGCTGCTATTAGCTTACCTTCCTGGTTTACATTATTTCATAGGATCATGGAGTCATTTGTCGCTTCTTGATATATTCTGAAACAATAGCTGATGCCAAATTATTTGTGATGATGTCATAATTTGTCCACAGACTAAAATGATAGACTTTTAAGAGTTGGAAGTACCTTGTAGATTATGTAGGGCCATAGGATTTAGTGATGAAAAGACCTGTTAGAAAGAATTGAGGAGATATGAGGCAGAATAAAAAATATTAAGAGAACCTTCTCTGGAGTCAGAGAACCTGGGTTGAAATCCTACCCCGGACACATATTAGCAATGTGACCTTGGGAAACCTTCCTGGACCTCAGTTTCCTCATCTGTAAAATAAAGGAGATGGCCTCTGAGAGTGTTTCTAGCTCCAGAGATCCTCTGAGAGCTAAATTCAAGTAATGGAAGGACAGTGTCCACATGCGACATTAGACTTCCATCTAATCCAGCGAGCATTTATTAAGCTTCTCCTATATGCCAGGCACTGGTGCGATAAAGACAAAATGAAAGAAATCACTCCCTGCCCTCAAGGACCTTCCTTCTCCTGGGGGTCAGAGAAGTGAGGAGAGAATGTGTGAAAGAAACACATCCAAAGACCAATATCTCCATTTGTTTGGTCCCACAGAGTAGCACCCAAGGTCTGGCAGGTCAACAGATGTAAGTTGGCTGTAAAGAAAAATAATCTAACAAAGTTATCCAAGAGTGGAATGGACTGCTTGGGATATTCCTTGGTTTCCATTCACTGGAGGTCTTCAGGAAAAGGAGGGATTATACATGTTGGCTGTGTTCTAGAGGGGAATCTTTTTCAAGTATTGGACTACAGCATCAGTGGGGTTTCTTCCAACTCAGAAAATCTGTGATTCTGATATCATCTAGTGGAATCTTCTCATTTTATAGATGAAGAAATTCAGTCTCAGAGAAGGGAGGCCTTGTCCAAGGTTGCACAGTCAATCAGACTCGGACCCAGGCTTTCTGACTCTAGATCCAAAGTTTTTTGTTTAACTTTAAGAATCAGCATCAGAGATTCTTAGCTTTTTTTTTTGCATTATGGATGCCTTTCACAGTCTGTTAAAACCTATGAAGCCCTTCTCAGAATCATATTTTTAAAGGAAACACTTTTGAAGGAAATACTCAATTTCAGTTAGAGGTTAGGGGAAAAGAAGATGTCACTTTTCTCATCTAAGTTCACAGAACTCCTGGCATCTTTCCATGGCCTTCAGACCAAGAACCTCTGCTCTTCCTCATGCTGTGCTTTCTTTGTAAACCAAAGTTTAACCTTCTTTGCCCGAGATCTAGAGGTTGAAGAATATTTACCAGCCTCTTTTCTGCTTGTAACAGGAGAAATGAAGGAAAATAATAAATGCAATAACTGTTTACTTTAGCGTCAGCATTCAAACTCTAGTGGGAACATTTGAAAGAAAAGTTGAGACTCAGAAATAGGATGCATAGAATTCATTTGCAGCTGAACAGCAAATGATGTATTCCCGTAGTGCAAGACTGCACACATCTGGAAAGCATAATTATCCCAGTTATAGGACTGCTGCCCAACCTATTTAATCATCATGTGGTAATTGGCTCAAAAGTTCTACAGAATTTGAGGCATCCTAGCCTGTTGTTAATGTGCTAAAGCCAACTGTATTCACACAAATATGTTTACCGAAAGGCAAGACCACTTTTTAAACTCCCCGAAGATCTTAATGCATTTAAATCCTTTTAATTCGATCACTTTGTACCCAGAATACAGTATTTTGAATAAATCCCCCCAGTCTATTCAACTGTAAGCCTTGCTGGAAAATAAAGTTAATATTGAGACATAGTTATTCTGACCTCTGAAAGCAGCTAGGAGATAAGATCACAGGGGCTGCCAAGCCATGGATGAGCTACCTCTCTAGAACTGGGTTATGCATGCATAAGTGGGGAATTTTGGTCAGTCACCGTGCTGCCAAATGCTTCCATCTCAGTGTGTTTAGGCACTGTACCTCGGGAGTTCAGTAGTCTAAGGGGCAATGACCAAATTCCTTTTTTCTTTTCTTTTTGCTTCCTTTACTATTCACCTCCCTCCCCCTTCCTTAGTCCCTCCTCTCCCCCTTTCCTTTCTCCTCCTCCTTCTATCTCTTATCATCAGTACCTTATGGAGACCCTGAGCTCTCAGAAGCTAGAGGAGAGTGAAAGGTCAAGCAGGTCTGACCCAAACTGGAAAGGTTTCAGGCATGGGTCTGGTGCCACTGTCATCCAAGCAATGATCTAGCCAGGTTTGCGGGGGTTGTGATAATCATAGTGAGTATCCCTTCTGCTTTGAAAATCCTATGATTCTGACTCAGTAACGTGTCTTTGGTCATGTTAGCCATCTATTAAAACACAGAGGAGTGGCGATCTCCACTGGAGGACACAGCTGAATGAATGAATCAGCAAGCACCTACTATGTGTAAGAGGAGGTAGCAATCCAAAGATAAGACAGTCCTGGCCCTCACAGAGCTTATATTCTGTTTGAGGAATACAACACATTCATCAAGCCTTATTCAGAATCCAGACATTGTAATAGGGGATGGCAATCCAAAGCGAAAAATGAAATAATTCTTGCCTTCGAGGAACTTACATTCCACTGGAAGTCATGTTTATTTTAAAGAATTGAAGTCTAGTCATATACTAGGATCACTGGGAAATCCAGCTCTTGCCTGTACCTTTGAGGCATCCGTCCTAGACTCCCTTTAACCTTCCCTTGCACCTACAAAACCTAAATCATACGTACTGGTAAATGGCATTGATGGGCTTAAAGCAGGGATCTGAAAAATAAAAAAATACGAAATAGCTGAAGCAAGAAGACCAGAGAAAAGGAGAAATAGAGGGAGAGCAATTTTAGAGCTGGAAAAACCTGTAAGATAACCTAATCCCATTCATTCCATTTTTAAAAATACATTTTTGATATCTTTTGCTTTTTATCTCAACAAAATTTCTCTAGGTTCTCTCCCCACCCCAGCCATCCCATATAACAAAGAATAGTTTTAATGAAAAGAAAAAGAGGAGAAAAAACAAAACTGATTAAAAAAGAACATCAAAAATAGTCTGAAAATGAATTTTAAAATGTGTCTTTACATGTAATTGGAAAAAATAAAATATTATTAAGATAGTCTGAAAATTTGTATAATGGACCACACCCATGGACCACCCACCTCTGCAAAGGGGCTGCAGCCATTCATTTTTAATAGATACATTTAGTTTTGACACAGTAATCACTTACCAGCAAACTATCAAACTATGGGAATTCTTTCCTGTAAAAGATAGTTAAGTAAAAAGGCCTCATAATATAGTGATTGTGGATGACAGTACATGTTGCTTTCCATTTCTGTTGAAACACTGTAAAGGATTATGAAAATAACATTAATAGAAAGAAAGGATAGTTCTTTGGTCTAATTTGGTGTTAAAACTGTCCATTTATATTTGACCTGTTGCTTTCTGGAGGTGTTATTTTCATTATTTTACTCACGCTTTTCTCACTTTTCTCTGTATCAGTTAATATAAAATTTCCCATGTTTCTCTAAGTTCTTCATATTTGTCATCCCATTTCATTCATATATCACAATTTATTTAACCAACACAGTTGGGCTTTTTGTTTGTTTGTTTTACCCTTGTAAATAGGGTAGCTACTTAAGAGATAGTATGGTGTGATGATTAAAAAACTGGCTTCAGAGTAGAGAAGACCTGGCTTCAAGACTAACCTCTGATGTACTGGCTCTGTGACTCTGGGCACCTCATGTAACTTCTCAATGTTGGGGCCGGGACATGGGGGAAAAGGGAGGAAAAGAAAGAAGAGGAAAGGAGGAGGTGGGGAGAGAAAGAAAGAAAGAAGAAGGGAAGAATGAGGGGAAGAGAGAGAGACAGACAGAGAGGGAGACAGAGACAGAGAGGGAGAGAGAGAGAACACATTTGTTAAGCACTGTGTTTTAAGCAGTAATGCTAATCAAATGCTGGGAATACAAGTATAAGCCAACAGTTTTTTCCTTCAAGAAGCTTTTGTTTTAATGGGAGAAGATGATATGTAAGAGAGGTGGAAAGGGGGAAGGGAGGCTCACTGCTAGGGCTGCTAAGGAAGATCGTTGTCAAGAATGAAGAGGAAACATCGAAGGTCTGGGCAGGAACTCACCAATCAGAGGACACAGTCACGGGGACCAGGCATCTCTAGGCTGAGAAAACTGCTAAGGCAGAGGCAAAAGAGACTATAGACTATAGACTAAACCCTAAGACTATAAATTGAGGAACAGTTGCAGATTTGCATTGGAAGGGAATGTTTTTTCTTCCCCCACAGGGAGTTTGTTGTACTGATAAAATCACATGTCCAGACCAAAAAATACTGTTATGAATATTTTGTTACATGTGAAACCTTTCTTTCTGTCATTGATCTCCTTGGGGTATTTTAGTGGATCAAAGAGTATGAAGTAACTTTCTCACATAATTCCAAGTTATTTTCCAGAATGGTTGGACCCAAGTCCACAGTTCCACTGAGATTTACTTGAATGTCTGTCTTCCTAGAATAGATTTTTCCATGTTTTAAGATCTTTGTCAATTTCATGGCAACTCATTCATTTTATAGAAGAGGATACTTAAGATGGGGGAAGGTCAGAGAATTAACAAGTTCACAAGTATTTCCAGAATAATTAGCTTTATTTTTTATTAGCATAGGGAACTCCCAGGAAGGAGGCAGCCTCTACCAGGTGAGATAGATCTACTCAGCAATGTCTAATCTTCCAATTCTAATTCTTCTAATTTTTAGTCCTGTCCTGGGCCCTGAGAGGTTAGATGATTTGCTTTGGGTTTGTAAGCCAGTATGTGGCAGGTGAGCTTTAAACCTAGGTCTTCCAGACATCCAGACCAGTTGTCTGTCCACTATCCTATTCAATCTCTCTTGTGCTAGATACCATAAGGAAAGGCCTTGCTGGGGATGTACCAGGCACTGAAATCACAGGTTGTTAAGTACAGCCTTTATAGAAAACTGTGCTAACTGGATTTAGTTCAATAGATGTTTTCATTAAGGCTCTATGATCCTAAGGTCTCAATTAATGGATTACTCCTATTATATGAAAGTTAGGGCGATGCCTGAAATTTTGACACCAATAACATATCTTTTCAATAAAGGTTCCATTTACAAAACAGTGATAACTCCTAGTTTTTTAATATCTTCCTAGTGACAAAAAGGCCCCTTGGAGGGACATGTCATAATTGAGGTCTTTGGTTCTGGGATGTGCTGGAGAAGGGTGAGGCAGGATTAAAGTTCAAGTATCTTGAAAAATGACAGTCATGTCGCTGTTTTGTGCATCCAGTCCTAACAACAAAGAAAATCTACTGTTCGTTCTTTGACAGACATCAAGAATTCAAGTCAAGAGCACAGGAGTTGAAATAAGAAAGGGGACTGAGTTCAAATGTTGCCTTTGATTCTTACTAGTTCTGTGACCTTGGAAAAGTTATTTAACCTCTTCCAGCCTCAGTTTCCTCATATGGTAAAAAATGGATATAATAAAAGAATTCCGTGCACAAGATTGTTGTAAGGATCAAATGAGGTAACATGTAAAGTACTTTTCAAGTCTTAAAATGCCATAGAAATGCTAAGTGCTATTTTTAGCATGCTAACTTAAGAAATGTCAGGCAAGCGATAAGTCAATATTTCAAAGGTAACCTCCATAAATGAAGGTCCTGCATAGCATGAAGGTTCTTTCTGCTGGGGAGTGACTTGTTTAATTTTTAATTTTTTAACAGTAAATTCATTTTTGAAATTCTGGACATAACCAGAATGAGTATTTCCATATACATTGTAGACCATAAGGAGAGGATGAAATTGCAAATTTCATTATGTATAGCTTGCTTTTCTTTTTAAGTATATAATAAATTCGATATATAACTTTCAAAGCTGTCCTGCTGGTCTGTGATTTCCTTCTGCTTTCCTTCAGTTTTCTTCTCACTTCGGAGCAGAGGTTGCAGGGGAACATCCTTTCTCCACTTCCTCTCTTCCTCCCATTTTATTCTGTTTGGAAAAGAAAAATGAAATCCTTGTTTCATACACACATACACATACACACACAGGTGTGTATGTATATACATGTTTGAGCAAAACATATTCCTACATTTTCCATGCCCCAAAATGGACATCTCATTCTGAATCCTCAGTCTATCATTCTCCATCAGTGTAGGGGTGGCATGCACTGGTACTCTACAGTCATGGTTGGCCATTATGTTGATCACCATTTTTATGCCTTTCAAAGCTGTTTTTCTGTACGTTCTTGTAGTCATTACATAAACTGTTCTCATGGTCCTATTCGTTTCGCTCTGCATCAATTCATAAAAATCTTCCCCTAGTTCTCTGGAACTGTCCATTTCATTATTTCTTATTCCACTCATCTATCATAATTTCTTCTCAGTTGATGAGCACCCACCAAGTTAGTTTCCAGTTCTTTTCTACAACAAGAAGAGTAGCTATAAATATTTCTCTGTATAGGGGTCCATTTCCTCTTTCTTTGGTTTCTTTGGGGGATGGACCTAGGGTTGGTATTACACACTATGAGCACGCACAGTTTAGTGACTTTGGGACCATGGTTCCAAATTGCTTTTCACAATAGCTGAACCAATTCACAGCTAAATGGACAGGGCATTCATGTACTTGTTTCCCTTTAGTTTTTCCAACCTATGTCTTTTCTTCTCTGCAATCAGATGGGTACAAGATGGAAATCTCAGAGTTGCTTTAATTTGCGTTTCTCGTATTCATCAGTGATTTGAAGCATTTTTAAAATATGGCTGTTGATAACCTAGATTCCTTCCTTTTAAAATTGTCTATTCATGTCCTGTTAGGGAAATGAATATATGTGTACGTGTATACATGTACATGTATACACACATGCACAGACACACATGTACAATGCATGTGTACACACGTATACATATACAGATACATTGTATATGCAAACATACATACATGCACATGCCTACATACACACATGTGCATATGTATGCATGCATGTGTATGGATGCTATATGCACACGTGTGCATACATGTACACAATACATATATGCACACATAAATGCGGATACACATATATGCATACACCTGCACATACACACATGCATATACCTACACATATTTACACACACACGTGTGTGTGTGTATGTATGTATGTATGTATGATTTAGTGATTGGGCAACAAGTAAGGGGATATTCCAGAATATTTGTTTAGGAAGGCCTAGAATTTAAACCTTTAACCATTATCTCTACTAATATTAAGGAGGATCATAGATGTGAAGCTGAACTAGTGCCATCCAGTTCAACCACACGCTTTACAGAGGAGAAAACAGTAAAAGGCTTGCTCATGATCACACAGCTAATGTGTTAGAGGCAGAATTTCTGATTAACCACAGACCATACCACCGTCCTCTTTGGGAAGAATTAATCCTTACCCACATTGCTTCTTTCCAGTAGGTAGGACCAAGCCCATTAGAGTTGGGTCAATTTCTTTGTCTCCTCTTGAAATAGACATGAATTCTTGTTTGATGATCCTGGGTGCTGAGGGATCTTTCTGGATGATCACTATGTAGCTGAAGGCTGGCTGGCCCACTTTTTTTGCTCATGTAGTAAATTTTCCTAGCACATCAAAGCACTGAGCTTTCCTCTTTCCCCTCTCAAAGTAGCCCACCTCACATTGGAATTGTCTGCTCTCCTTCCCAGGGCTGTTCCATGGGACCCAGCTCACGTTTTATTTTTAAACAAGTGAATTGAAAAGCAGTCATTAACGGCATCATTAATGTGCCAATCACAATGGCTGCTGCTCAAAATATTGAATGATCTGTACCTCTGCAGGCTGCCATTGACTGTACGTGAAGTGCCACTGGGTGGGGGTGGGGGAGAAGGAGAAGAGGAAAGTGAGGGAGGAGAATCAGGGGAGAAGGCTTGAAACATTCTGAGTGATTTCCTGAGTGATTTCCTTTTGACTCAGGTTCAAAACTCATGTTCCCACGTTACCTTTTGGCATTTGAGCCATACAATAGCGATAATTAGGACGTTTCTAGCTTTTACTTCCCAGACTACAGATGCCTTCCTGATTAGCTAGAACCACTTACCACCCTCCATAATCTGCATACTCCTAATTCTTTGGGGTGTATATCTCGCTAGATATGTAATTATAGTATAAGTATATATGCAATCTCTATACCTAGTGATACTGAAATTTGTATTTATTTCTCTGATTGGGTCTCTTTGAATGTAGGCCCCTCAGGGGGCCCCTCTGTTTCTAGCCTGACTTTGCAAATTTACATACTGTCTAAGTGCCAGGCCCTGTCAGGGCACATAGTAAATATTTGCTAGGGACAAGGAGACAGTAATTTTCTTTTGATTCCATCCAGGTCAATGTTGGTTGCATGATTAAGCTGGTCATCATGCCATCAGAGCAGTTCGAGCCTTTTCAGCTGTTCATGTGAAGATTACAGCCATATTCTTCCTAGAATCAGGTTCTCTGTTTCCTCTGCAAAGTCTTTCCCGAGCCTCCCCAAGTTGGTAAGGCTCTCTCCTTCTTGAATTTAGTTTGTTATATTTCTGCTAGATTTTGCATTTACTGATTCATTTATGTATCGTGCTTCCCCTCCTCCTAGAACATTTCATTCTCAGTGTTGTATCCCCTGTAGCAAAGTGCCTGAGGCCTTATTGTTCAGTCATGTCCAACCCTTCATGACCGCATCTGGGTTTTTCTTGGCACAGATACCAAAGCAGTTTGCCATTTCCTTCTCCAATTCATTTTACAGATGAAGAAACTGAGGCAGATAGGATTAACTGACTTGCCCAGGGTCACCCAGCTAGTATCAGAGGTTGGATTTGAACCCAGGTCTTGCTGACTCCAGGCCCAACTCTCTATCCATTGCGTTACCTAACTGCCCTTTGATAAAAGTTGGTTAATTTAATTCTTAAGAAAATGCTTCTTGATTTGAGTTGGCTTTAAAACACAGCAATCATTTATTATTATAAGCATTTATCAAGCCCCTACTATGTTCCACGAATTGCCTTAGGTACTTGGGCTACAAAGACAAGATGAATTAATTGACTTTCTCAAGGAGTTACACCCTATCTGTTAAGTAAGTTGGTCTGGTTCTAATCTAAAGCTCAGAAGGAAAGTTCTAACCCCGCCCCCCCCACTCCCTTCCTAAGTGTCAGTTTCCTCATCTTTAAATTGAGGAAGGCTGGCCTCCATGACTTCCAGGGTCCCTTTCAGATCTAAATCTATTCTGCTATACTCTTTGGATAATACAGAAGTCACTGATGATGCACACGTGGTAAAAGGACACAAGGATACATGTGCTTTTACCCTTTGCCATCCACCCAAAGTCTTAGCTCTCCATGCTGGTCTTTGAAAGATGAGGTAGATTTCACAGAAGATCTAGTATGCCCAGAACTGCAGAGTGGTTCCCAAAGGACAATGCCACAGTTATGGATTGTACTGTTTTATACTTCAATAAAGAGAAATAACAATGGAAGTATGTCACCACTGCCAAGAAGCACCTGTCTGAGGCAGAGACATTCCTAAATCTGGGGGGGGGGGGGGCAGGATATACACCTGTTACATGGAGGATAAGAGAATGGAAAAAGTCAGACAAAAGACCTGGGTTCAAATCCTACCATAGATATATACTAACCATATGACCTTGGACAAGTGTCTTCATCACCTTGAGTCTTAGTTTTCCCATCTGTAGACTTATGAGGTTGGACTAGGTGGTCTCTAAGGGCCAATCCAATTCTTGAGCTATGATCTTATGACCTCCAGTGCTTTGTGTCTGTACCACATGAATCTATCATTCACATCTGGCACTGTTTTATCCTGGTTCTCCTTATACCTATCTGATTATTCCTTCTCAGTCTCATTTGATGAATCTTCATACAGGTCAGCTTACTAATGGTGGGAATCCTCCTAGGGTCTGTCCTCGACATTCTTCTTCTCCCACTATATTACTGGTGATCTCATTATCTTCCATGGGCTTCCCCTTCTAGATGGATTTTTTTTAACTAGTTAGAAGAGGCCATCTCTGCCTCATTCCTTGCCTAGCCTTAAGTCAACTTAGTCAAACTGAGACCTAGTAAAGAATTTAGCTTAAAAAGGCCAAAGTCTCCCACTGCATCCAGGGCTGTCTCCAGGTGTCCTGATGTATATCCTGCCACTGGACCCAGATGCTCCAGAGGAGAAAGTGAGGCTAGTGACTACACAGCTCTCCCTCACTTAAATCCAGTTCACTTGCATGTCATGACATCATCTCCCTGATGCCATTGTCCTCTTCAAGAATGAAGGACAAACAACACCTCCCATGGATTCAGTCACCATTTCTCTGCAGGTAATGATGAGATCCAGCTCTATCTACCTCTCACCTAACCTCCCGCTTCATATCTCCAAATATCTATCAGATGTCTCATAGACAAAACTGATCTCATCAATAACTTCTCTATTCCTATCAAGGAAACCACCATCTTTCCAGCCACCTGGGCTCTCCATCTAGGTGCCAGCTTCTTTTGTATCAGCCCCCTCCATATCCAATTATCACCAAGTTCTATTGATTTTACTTTCCTAGCATCTCTTCTTTCCCTAACACAGGCCGTCATCACCTCATGTCTAGACTATGACCATGGCCTTCCTACCTCAAGTCTCTCCCCACTCCAGTTCATCCTGCTCTTAGCTGTCAAATTAGAGCCTAGGTCTAGCCAGGTGGCTCCATTACCTCCAGGACCAAATAGAAAATCCTATTTGGCATGAAAAGCTCTTCATAATCCGGTCCCGTCCTACCTTTCTTCTTCCTCATTAACTCCCTTGACATCCATGTATTTTTTCATCCAACAACAATGACCTCCTTGCTTTTCCTTGCCATCTTTCATGCCTGGAGTGTTCTCACTCCTTACTTTCATCTCCTGGCTTCCCTGGCTTCCTCCAGATCTAAGCTAAAATGCTGCCCTTCTGCAAGAAGCCTTTTCCAATCCTCCTTAGCTCCTAGTTCCTTCTTGCTAATAACCTTATACCTTTAGTTCTGATTGTAAACAGTTGTTGCTTAATACTTCCTTCATTAAACTCTGAGCTCCTTGACAGCAGGGACATTTCTGTTTACTTGTTTTGTCTTTCTTTGCATCCTGAGATCTTATCACAATGATCACCTGGCATCCAGTAGGTGCTTACTAAAAGCTTGCTGCTGCTGCTATTAACAAATTCCCCTTTCCATCCTTTCAAAGAGCAGGGAGGGGAAGAGACTGAGCTTTCCAAGCCTGTGTCCTAAATGGCACAAGAAAGAAGGAGTCAAAACCACAGAATTTTTAGGGGTGGAAATGAAGGCCTTTGATATCATCTCATTCAAGGTCTTTGCCAGCTCCAAATCTTAGGAATTTTGAAACTTTTGCATTTTTATTACATGTCTATCAAAAAGGTGAACTAACTTTTCCAAATATGTGCGTCTGTCTGTCAATCTATCTAATTTCTTTTTCTCTTCCTTTTTTCTTTCTTTTTACTCTTTCTCTCTCCCTTTGTCTCTCTTTTTATTTCTTTCTCTTTCTTCTTTCCAACCATTTGTGTATGTGTGTGTGTGTGTGTGTGTGTGTGTGTAGATAGAAAAAGTTAAACTACTGGAGCTTAAAAGTGCACTAAGACTTTTGGGACACCCTCTGTGCAATATACCTGTGCATATGATCTGAGTTCCATTTAAACTGAGATTCCTTTAATCATTGTTTCCATAAGAAAAGTGTGGGATTCACTTGAATTGCTTCTAGATGGTAGGGATGGATACAAAGACAAAAATGGATCAGTACTTGTTCTCTGGGTTCTTACATTCTACCAGACAGGAAGAATTACACTGGATCTGCTTGGCCCCAGAGAACAGAAATGGAAACAGTGGCTTCGGGTCACAGGGACAAATTTAGACTTGGTGATAGGGAAAGAAAAACTAAAACAACCATGACAACAGCAACCTCCTAACAATTTAAAGTCCTCCAAAACTCTGGAAGGATCTGCTTCCGTGGTTAGTGAATTCTCCATTCCCTGAGGTGTTCAAGTAATGGCTCCATGACCGATCATCAAGTTTGGCTGTTGATTGAACTAGAGGCTGTTGGTTGACCCTTAGAGGAGTCATTTAGCCATTGTTTTCCTCAGTTTCTTCATCTGTAAAAGAAGGATAAAAACAGTACCTTCCTCATTCCCTTATAGGGTTACTGAGATATTAAATTGAAATCATATTTGTAAAATGCTTTGCAAGTCTTGCACAGCTAGATGGCATAATGGATGGAGTGTGGAGCCTGGAATCAGGAAGACCTGAGTTCAAATCCAGCCTCAGACACTTACTAGATATATGATTCTGGGCAAATCATTTAACCCTGTTTGCCTCAGTTTCTGAATCTGTAAAATGAGCTGAAGAAGGAAATGGCAAACTACTTCAGTATCTCCGCAAAGAAAACCCCAAATGGGGTTGCAAAGAGTCAGAAATGACTGAAAAATAACAGATTGCAAAGCTTAAAACTATATGAATACTAGGTGGTGGTGGTGTTGATATGATGTTGTTATGACTTCTGAAGTCCAGACCATCTCTAAAGATTTAGCTTTGGAAATTAAGTCAAAGTACTCTGGATTTCCTGTAAATTTCATGAAAATTATGAGTTTTATTCCAATAATTCTTCAGACAGTAATGGCTAGATACAAATCCTAAGAAGGCTCATGAATGTGGTTCCAAAGAGGAGGAGGAATGATTTATAAAATGCATCCTAACACCCACAAACAGAAGGGGCTTATCCAATTTGATTTTCTCTAGGACCTCATTCAGATTCTACCAGGATCTTCCTGCCAAGCCTCAGAAATGACAGGCACATTGAGTGTCAGAAGCGCAAGGGGATAAGGAATTTCTGGTTTACTTTTCATAAATTGATACTAAAAATTTTATCAGTCGATTCTGCTCTGTCTATTAATACATGGATGGGAGTGATGTCTCGTGAGGACTTTTTGGCAACCTAGGAAAACTGAGCTGTGGAGCGGAACAGTGCTATCTCATCCAAATTGCAGAAACATCATTCATATGTAAAAATAAATCTGTATGCTCCAGCATATGGATTAATATTCCACATTAAGAAGGAGGTGTGATCATATGCGTGGGCCCACACAAACACATCACCACCACCACCACCACCATCATCATCAATTTCATTATCATCATCACCACAGTTAACATTTACAGAACACTTTAAGGTTTATGAAGTACTCTTCATCCTGTTTCTACCCTATGAGATAGCTATTATAAACCCCGTTTTTCCAGAGACTCAAAGAGGTTACCAAGGATCATGCAGCCAATATGTATCTGAAGTAAGATTCAAACTTAGCTCTTCTTGACTACAAGTCCAACATTCCATAGTCCTATACAGCACACCCACTCCACCCCTCCTGCTTCTCTTAATACTCCCCTCAGACAATAACATTCTCCTACCCCCTGCCCTGCCCAAACTGTTTATTCATTTCAGTAGTGCCTGACTCTTCTTGGGGTTTTCTTTTCTGGAGTGATTTGCCATTTCCTTCTCCAGCTCATTTTGTTAGATGAGAAAACTGAGGCAAACAGGGTTAAATGACTTGCCCAGAGTCAAACAACTAGTAAATGTCTGAGGTCACATTTGAACTCAGGTCTTACTGCCTCCAGACTCCATGATCTATCCACTGTGCCCCCATTTTAAAGGATGCCAGTGGGATGTTGTCATTGTCAGCCCAATTTGAGAATTTACAGGGCCATACCTCACTCTGACATTGTCTCCAAGGTCACAAGAGGTTGCTGTCCTTTTCTGAATCCATTCTTGTCTCATTTACATTACATCCCAAGATGTCACATTGTCCAAATTGAGGTGTTTGCCAAACTAAATGGTTTTGGCAGCCAAAATCTATGTGGTTTCCATGAACGGTTGTTGATTTTTTAAAGAAACTCTAAATTAATGGGCCACCTCCTGCCAGGTGAGTAAGCTATTCCTCAGGAGTATATTAGTCAAGCTGGGTGGTGTGTTAACACTTTAAGGCTTCCAGGGCAGCCTCTGTGGGCAAATCTCAATTTATGCTATAGCCCACTTCTGAACTGTTGTGTGTATATCACATTTTTGTAAAATGCTGCAGGTTTAAATTCACTAGAGGACCTGGCAATTTAAGAGAACCCTGTGGTGAATCTTTTTGTAAAGTGATTAATTCTTTTGTAGGGAGAATAATCAGTTTCTGATTATTAAGACTGTAAATTTGGATGTTTTTAATATTGGATTTTCTTAAAGCAACACACACCTGCATTGCCCTGAATTGGTAATTTAATCAACTGGAGCCTTGACGAGTCAGAAAGAGCTAAGTCTGGCTCCTGAGCTGTGACCACAAGGAAGACACATAACCTCTCTGAACCTGAGACAACCTTCAGTGGAAAAAAACAATAGATTTCATGTCAGAAGATTGGGTTTCAAACCTGCCCCTGCCTCTTAGGCCTCTCGTGATGTTGAACAAACCACAGCCTGTCTGGATTTCAGTTTCCTCATCTATAAAATGAGGAAGGTCCCTTCTAGCACCAAAGTTATAACATCTATTCTCTTAACAGAATCAATTAAGCCATAACTGGATTGCGTCTGACCTCGTCAAAGGGAGTTTCTGCACTGCCTAAATCGCTGATCCTTCGTCACATAACTTGATGGCATAGTAAAGGTAATAATAAAAACAGTAGCAATAGTAGCCAGCTAGCATTTTAATGTTTGCAAAGCAATTCACATATTAACTTATTTAAGCCTCACAACCACCCTGGAGGTCGGTGCTATTATTACCTCCATTTTACAGATGAGGCAACTGAGGTAGATTATGGAAGTGATTTGCCCAGACTCACTCACCCAGCTGGTAATTGTCTGAGGCTGGATTTGAACTCAGGTCTTTCTGAATCTAAGTACAAGTATCATCCATGAAACCATGTAACTATCTGGTAATTTGGTATCTGTGTGGAGTATGTATGGAAGAGGGGAAAGATCAGTAAAGAGGCTATCAGAATAAGTCTGGTGAGAAGCGATGAGGGTCTGAGGTATGGTTGAGGGTGCCTAATTGGAGATGCAGTAGAAATAGAATCAAAAAAATCTTAGCAATTGATCAGATATGAGGACACAAAAGGGAGAAGGAATTAAAAATTATTGCAATTTTAAATGTCCTAGTGTCTTGAAGGAGTTAATGCATCTTCCAGTGTTCAGATTTCTGCCTTTTTATGTTGAGTTTGTGAAGACTGAGGAATGAAAAATACATTCTGGTCCCAGTCCCACAGATGCCCCTTATTAACCTTGAGCAACAGATAACTGTAAACACCTGACTTCATTGAGAAGCCCATCCATCAGTGCTGGTGACATTTTTCACCCACACTCTTTAATGGACTCTATTATCATGAAGCCTGGATTGAGTGATGCTTTATGATAAGGCATGGAGTATTCATTTTTCCATCTCCTACAAAACACACACACACACACAGAAGTATCCTTTAATGGCAGTTTGGAGAGTAGGAGGAAACAATCTGTTTTCTTACACAAGCTAAATTATTTGGATAGAGTTCATTATCAAGATTTCCTGTGAAATTTCTTTGGCTCGAGGTGGGGGAAAAAGTATTTGGGGCAAGTTTTCATCCTAGGCTTCTTCCGAAGTGGCTCAATTCCTTTTGTCCCCTGCTGATGTTCAAGGAGAGATTGGATAACCAAATAGTGAAGGGGGTATTTGGACATCAAGAAAGGGACGTGAGCAAGATGACCATTCAGGTCTTTCCAAGCCCTATGATTCTATAATATTAACCAATAATCCTCATAACTGGGCCCCTGTCGAGTTACATATTTCTCTTGAATACCAGCCATTACCAACCCCATGGAAAATTTTTTTAAAAAGGCATAAAAGATATTGAACATAACTTGCTTTGAATGCTTCATTAGCCAGCCGTTAGCATTCGTCATTTGTCGTTGCCAAATATCATGGGAACCTCGGAAATGAACTATTGTGCCAGGAGGTTGTGGAAAAAGCCCCTTTCTGCTGGACTGAAATGATTATTTTTGTTACAGAGTATGGCTGTCCCTACTGGTCTCCCTGGGAGCACTTTACTGGTTATAAAATATAGCGATTACTATGGTAATCATATTGCAGGGGTAAAATGACTTTGACCTACTTGTTAAAATGCAGTGTGTATTAAAATAAAGAGTGTGAGCTTAAAGCTAAATGAACTCAGAAGACAAAAGGAGAAGCGAGTGCAGGGCCTGGGAAGGTCTTAGATTTCGACAAGTATTTGACAAGCATTAGACTTTCATGCCCAGATCCATCAGTTTCAATGGGGATCATTGATTAATGACTGATGCATGGAATGGAATGTCCTCTCTGCTCTCTATTTGCTTTTGAAAGAGAAGTGCAAGTTTGGGGCCTCAAGGTGCTGAGCTGGAAGGGAGAGTACATGTACTTATTAAGTGCCTACTGTGTGCCAGAAAGTACTTTACAAATATTATCGGATTTGATCCTCAACAACCCTGGGGTGTTCAGTGCTATTATGATTGACATTTTACCGTGGAGGAACCTGAGGTAAGCTGAGATCACGCAGCTATTAAGTGTCTAAGGTCAGATTAAAACTCAGATTATCCTGACTCTAAACTCAGTGCTCTATCCACTGTACCACCTCTCTCTAAGAATGTTGATGCTGTTTGTCCTTCATCTTAAAGAGGACCAGAGACATCATGGGTAATGTCTTGACTTGTGTGTGAATTGGATTTAAGTGAGGTTGACCACTTTGCACTCAGTGAGGCAGAGTTGTTAGCCTTCCTCTCTCTTCCTGAGTCCAGTGGCAGGATAAAAGCCAAGATGATGTCCCAGGATGCAGTGGATGACCTTGACATCTTCAATGTCTAACCAAGCTCTAAGAATTCCAAAGTGCCTGCTTCTGCCACTTTCTTGGCCAGGGAACAAATTGTTCTCATCTACCAAAGGTTAATATTATTGTGCATATGATGAATAGGTGCAAAACTCATAGGAATACTTTTGGGACAAACAGTTGTCATCCATAGGCAAGTAAAGGTATCTACCAGTGGATTTGATGAGTGTAAAGGGAAGGAGTTTACTTATGGATATATCTTGTGGAAAAGTTTTCCTATTATTATTTGCTATTTTGAGAAGTCGTGTGGTCTAGTAGATAAAGCTTTGGATTTGAATTCAAAGGCGTTAGAGGTCCTTAACTCAAATTCTGACTATGTGATCATGAGCAAAGAAATCATTTAACCTCAGTGCTCCTCCATTCTTCATCTTGAAAACGAGAAGGCTGGACTAGGTGACCTTGAAGGCCCCTTTCAGCTCCAAATCTATGATCCTCTCAGTTTCTGGTTCGCAAATGACAAAAACAAAATCCTTCTTTCTCCGATACTTCCTCATATTACTACCCTGTAACCTAGAGCTGCCAAAGATGTAACTGCTGGAGCAGAAAACTCTCTCCCCATCCCCCACTCTCCCACCTACACAACAAACCAATTTGAAGAGCTGACTTTTTGCTATCTCATGATTTCCAGGGCTCAAAAGAAAGCCCTGACTCTCCAGCTGATAAGTGCCTGCCATCGTTTTGGGCCGTAATTATTCTTGCTTTGGCATAGATAATTTTGATGCATTTTCACTCCCGAGCTGGGCAATTATCAGAGTTGTATAAATTGACCTCTTAATCATTGCAGAAATTAATGGAAATTACCCCTAGGCAGGCTGGTGAATTCAGGACCCAGCAGAGCCAATTCACAGAGCCCTCCAGGAACTTAAAGGCAAAGCAAGATGGGTCCCTGTAGGTAGATACAAAGTGACACCTATCCTGAGCAAAGTCCCACAGTCCTTTTCTGATTTAAGATGTTCAATTATTCAGGAAATGGGAAAGGGAAAGCAGAGATCACTCCTATCCTCTGATCACACTGCTTTTAACCAATAGTTTCATCCTCCTCCACTAACCATTTTCATAATACTGCGAACCATGTTCTTTCTCCTGGAAATTCTGGTAGCAAAATTGTGGGAAGTGGAAATGGCAGAAATGAAGGGAAACCACTCAGGCTAGGCAGGTAGAAAGTCTCTGGATTGCTACAATAAAGAGACCAGACTAGCAAACTATGAACTGAAGATCTAAGCTTTATTTCCTCTTATTCTGATGAGGCGTAATGGAAAAAGGTGAAGGCTATTCAAAATGCAGGAGAAACTCAGTATCTTGAATGTTAGTTTTTAGTTTAAATAACAATAATGATACCAACAAAAGAGGTAATGGATTGGATTAGAAGCAAACCTGGAAACTAGAAAACCTCGGATCATCTCGAATCTGACACATTCTGGCTCTATAACCCTGGGTAAAGGAGACTCCATCATCCTACTGCAAACATTCTGTCCTCCATTGGCTGGATTGCCTCCCTCTCCTTTCTTCAAGTCCTATCCTTCCTAAAGTCTCAGCTAAAATCCCACCTTTTGCAAAATTAGGTCATCCTTAATTTCAGTGCCTTCCTCTGGAGACTATTCTTTATCTTATCTGTACGTAGGTATTTGAAAGTTGCCTTCTCCCTCAGACTATGGTGATTTCTTTCTATTCCCAGAATTGAGCATATAGTAGGCACTTAATAAATGGTAGTTCACTGACCGATTGATTCAGATAGAAATAGATTCCATAGGTTGCATATTGACTTAGAAAAAATATATATGAATGTTATCTAGGTAAATATTATGGCCTGCAGGACACGTTTGACACTTCTGGCTTAAGGAACTGCCCGAGAGTCATACAACTAGTTAAGTGTCAGTGGTAAAATCTGAACCCATGGCTTCCTGATTCCAAGTCCTGTTTTCCCTCCATTACACTGCCTCTAGAACCCTCATTTGGAGAATTCGACATCTTGAATGAAGTAGCTTTCTTCAAGATATTTTTAAATATATTATTGATGCTCCATTTTCTTCATATCCCCATCTATTCCTACTGACTCCCCCTCCCTGTCCCCCAACTTGAAGTCTCTCTGTAACTAATAGGTATAGTCAAACACAAGAAATCTACACATCAGTGATGGGTGAAAGAGTGTGCCTCCTTCCTTACCTCTAGCCCACCTCCTCTCTGCCAAGGTGGAAGAGGCTTGCTTTATTATCATTCTTCTGAAGTCACGATTGGACATTGCATTTGATCAGAGTTCTGAAGTCTTTCCTTGTCATTTTCTCTTCTGTTATTGGAGTCACTGGATAATCTGTTCCCTTGGTTCTTTTTGCTTCACCCTGTATCAGTTCATACAAATCTTTGTAGTTTTCTCTGAATTCTAAATACTCATCTTTTCCTATGCTGAAATAATTTTTATTTGAGCCTCCAGCCTTGAGAATAATATGATACTTTTGCAGAAGAAATGGACTTTGACTTCAGTTTCACCCAACAACCCATTATGAAATACCTGTTTGGAACAAGGCCACATGGTGGGCACTGGAAATGACTTGACAGGGTTTGCCTGTCTCCGAAGGAGGTCACCTGCAAGAGCATGATAGACTCGCCCCTCCTCTATACCACCTCATCCACCTAGATTCTTTCTAAAGAGCCCAAAGCATTCTCCAGCTATTACTTAGCAATTAGCTTAGCATCACCCATTTGAGGTCAAGGGATTAGGGTCTGTTGCCCTATTCTGGTTGAGTGGACAGAGTATTCTTTCAGATATTCTCCAAACATTCTCTCCCTTCCATCCCCTGACTTCCCATCTTCTGCGGGAGTCATTTCCAGGTATCCTCCTTTCCCCATTGCTAGTACCAAATCTTGGCATTTCTTTCTTCCCACTATCTCTTTAAACAGACCCCCTTCTCCCCATTCACACAGCAATCGCCCTAGTACAGACATCATCACTTCCTTCTTGGTTCTGTTTGGTCTATCTGTCCCAAATGGCTTCCCCTTGAGATTATCATCTATTTATCTCATATAGGTGCTCCCTCCATTAGAATGTGAAGTCCATCTTTTTGGCCTTTCTCTGTATCCCCATCACTTAGCATGATCTCGGTCCATAGGGAAACACTCATCATCATCACTTCCTTCTTGGTTCTGTTTGGTCTATCTGTCCCAAATGGCTTCCCCTTGAGATTATCATCTATTTATCTCATATAGGTGCTCCCTCCATTAGAATGTGAAGTCCATCTTTTTGGCCTTTCTCTGTATCCCCATCACTTAGCATGATCTCGGTCCATAGGGAAACACTTACTTGTTGGGTGACTGAGGTTATACTAGTTCATGGGATGATAGATTTAGAACTAGAAGGAATCTTAAAGGTCATCTAGTCCAATTCTTTCATTTTACAGCTAAGGAAACTAAGTCCCAGAGAAGCAAAATGTCTTGTCCATGTCACTACAGACAGTAAGTGGCTGGGCTGGGTAATCAAACCTGGCTTCTCTGACTTCAAATCCAGTTTCCATTCCATTAGCTTTCCATAAGCAATTCAGTGTAGGTTTGTTAACCACTTATTAAATGTAATTTGGCAGTGTGGACAGTGAACTAACCTTGAAATCACAAGGACCTGGGTTCAAGTGTGAACTCTGACACAGATTGTGTGAACTTGAGCAAATCACTTAGCATTTCGGTGTCTCAGATTAAGTGTCAGAGAAGGTCCAGACTTGCATTAGGAAGGGAGAGGGTTGCCCATGAAGACCAAGTCATAGGCTAAATAAAAGTCAAATTAACATACCTATTTGTGCCAGTGTGAACACACACACACACACAATTACATGCAAGATATCCTTCTAAGCTTTTAGAAGGGAAACTTCTGCCGAAAGTACAATATCCTTTCTGCTTCACTGACCAAAAAAAATAGGTCCCAGGGCATGAGCTGAACTTAATTCAGACTCCCTGTATTAGAGACCATGTACTTAGGAACAGTGATCACAAGTGCTTCCATGTATAAGTCACTTGATAATTTACAAATGACTTTAATGGCTATTATCTCATTTGATACAGAATTCTAGTGAGGGAGGGCAGTGCAGGTATCATGGTCAGCTTTTAATTCAGGTCGTTAATTCTTTCAGGAGGCTTTCCCTGATACCCAGCTACTTCCTCTAGCTGAGAGCAAGATCTTCCCCCTCACCTTATCCTAGAGCCCTTGGATTCAGTTTACTCCTTGTATACACCTTGTATGGTGCACGTACCATAGGCATCCATGGTGAAGTTGGAGACGAGTCAAGCTGAGTATGCCTGGCTTCTGACGCATACTGACTGGATGACCCCTGCCCAGCTCATTTGACCTCTCTCATTTTCCTTTTTCTCCTCTGTAAAATGAAGAAGTTGGGCTCAGTGGTCTCTAAGGTCCCTCTCTAGCTTTAAATCAATGATCCTCTGATCTTCCCACTTGGATGCATGGAATAAATATTCTCTGTCTTCCCTTCATGTTCTCTGAATCCTCCTAGGCTCTCAAACAGAATCCCTTCCAGTGGTTATTCTTTCTTATTCTCCCCAATTTGTTAGAGGTTTCTTTCCCTCCTTAAATTCTATTGTGTTGACTTATCCATGTAGAAACTTCATCCCTCCTAGAGAATACCAGCTCTTTAAGAGGCAAAGACTTTTTTTTTTTGGTCTTTGTACTCCCATCTCCCTGCCTGGTGCCTTGCACAAAGTAAGTTGTTAATAAATGCATGTCTAATTGGATTGAATTGACCTTGGACAGGTCACCTCCTCTTTGAGCCCTTTTCCCCATCTGCAAAGCTCATCCTTCTGAGGGAAGCACTTTGAAAGGCATGAAACAGTATGTAAATGGGAGCTATTATTGAAATGAATAAAATTGGAGAGATCATTTTAAACTCTGTCAGTGCCCTAAGAAAAGGCTTTCTGGGCAAGTAGGCTCAGTTTATAAACAGGTAGGTTCTGTGTCATGGGATCTTGGATGCTAGAAATTCAAGGGACCTTAGAGAACACCTCTTGCAAACTCCTTGTTTGCAATGTTGTATTGATGCCTAGAGAGGTATAAGCAATTTACCCAGGGACCTGTATTCTTAGAGTAAGTAGCAGAGCTCATATTTGAACCCAGTGGCTTTTGGCTTGTTTGCTGGTTTGAGTTTTACTCTCATACCGATGTTCTTTTTCCACAAACTCAGGTCTCCCAGACTCAGTATCTTTTCCATTATACCACTTCCCATTTGGTTAAGTAGAGGTCCAGAGAAGGCACTGGAAATGAAGGGAACTTTCAGACTGAACTTAAGTTGTGCTGCTCCTGGTCTCCCCTTCCAATGCTACCTGATGAATTCTTGCCTACTAAAACCCAACTTAAATGCCATCTCCTCAAGGTGATCCTTCCATCATCTCCTTGAACCTTCTAAGTCAGCTCAGTCTTATATTCCACCCCTGAGACTTTTTATCAGCTTACCCACAGACCCACCATTTGAGAAAGCATCCATGCTGACCTTGTTCATTGTCTAACCTGGCCCAGAACCAGAATACTCCTTCTCCACCCCCATCCCTTTTCATGTGCTATCTTCTCCCATTACATTGTAAGCTCTTTGAGGCCAGGCACTATCTTTCTTTTTTCCTTGAACTTGTATTTCTAGAACTTAGAACAATGATTGGCTAATAGTAAGCACTTAATAAATGCTTTTTATATCTAGCTGTCTCTCTAGGATCTCACATAATACTTGACATATCTTTCTAAAGAAGACAGTTGGATCTGCCTTCTGAACCCTCCATCAGTACAGGTTATAAGCCATCCACATTCTCACACCTTGTCATTAATTTTTCACAGATGATTCACCCAACATGTTGGGGGTGAGGGTGTCTTTTTCTATTTTTTTTTTTACATTATGGATGATTAGTGAAGTCCACAGTCTGTTCATCTGTTATCCCTCACATATGTTGTAGACCAACCCACCTTTTCTTTGGATCATATACTTCTTTAATTATTTTCTTAAGGGAGAAGGGAAGGAAACAAGCATTTATGAAGCACCTACTATGTGCCAGGCACTGTGCTAAGTGCTTTACATATGTACCTTCATTTTCCTCACAACCTCACAAGATGAGTGCTGTTATGATTCTCATCTTATAGTTAAGGAAACTGAGGCTAAGAGAGGTTTCAGTGACATGTGCACAGCATCATACAGTTAAATGTCTGAAGCTGAGTTTGAATTCAGGATTTCCTGACTTCAGGCTCAGTGTTCTATCTACAATGCCACCTAAATGCCTCATACTGTTTCTTGTAGATGTCTCCATGAATCATAGCATATTTAATGCTCTTTTGTGTTTACTTATATATACTTGTGTATACCTACATGTATATATCTGTATATATTTATATGAATATATTTGTATATGCCTACATGTATATGTCTATATTTATATGAATATATCTGTATATACCTATATGTATATATCTCTATGTACTTATATGTCTGTATATATTTATATGAATATATTTGTATATACTTATATGTGTATATATATATATATATCTGTCTCCTCTTTGGGATGTGTTTCTCCATGGCAGGGACTGTTTCATTTTTCTTTGTGTCCCCAGTGAAGTCCCTGGGCCATCGTAGGAGGTTCAATAAATACGCATTGATTGATGGATCTCACAGTTGCCCTTGGGGTCATCTACAGTGTTGGTTCTTCTGAGACTGTATAATTCCATAATCCACAGCCACAGAACAGCACTAGAAGAATACTGAGGTTAATTCTTGGAAAATTCTTGAATTTCTTGAAATTGTAAAACTTTTCAAATGCTATCTAGCTCTAGCTTATCTTTACTGAATCTCAGACCTGCATCATGGTCTCTCTGCAGTGTTTGACCAAGATAAATGAGACTACTTCGATGGACTGTCATCCAGCTGTACAGGACCTCATCACCCTCTGCCTCCATATCCTGTCTCCAGGACTTTGCACAAGCTGTCCCCAAAGTCTGAAATATATTCCCTCCTCCCCTCAGATTCATCAGCTCCCGTACTTCCTTCAAGCTCAACTCAATGAGACAGCTGCTGTCCAGTGCAAAGAGGGATTTTCTATAATTGATGACAGCCTGTAAATGCTCCTATTTTCATGACTTTGTACTGATTCTGTCAAACCTTGGAACAATGCAAAGTCTTTGTTTACTTTGTATATATGTTGTGTGTATTTATTTAGATGTTTTGCTCCCCCACCCCCAGAATATAAGTTTCTTGAGGGTAAGGGTTATTTCATTTTAGTCTTTGTATTCCCCAGCACAACACAATTCCTGGTATGTAGTAGATGCTTACTAAATGCTTGTTAAATGAGTAAGAACTTTCTGTCATCCATTTAGATTTTCCTATGTGGATTGTTCAGCTTCATGAAAGTCAGAGTAATCATAAATCTAATCTTGTGGGATTTGCATCGTTTCCAAAGCCTCAAGCTATCCATAAATAACATCCATAAATGGAAAGTCTCACCTACTATAAGGAATCCTTCTCTGTTCTTCCCATCCTCCAGAGCAGTGGCAACTTTCTTTGGTGAACATGCATCTAACTCCCTGTTGGATGCCTCAGGCTTCATGTCAAACAGAACATCATGAGCAAAGCTGCCAGTGTCATTAGGTCTACAAGGGAACCTTGGACAATAGCTTTTACCCTTGCATTTTTCTCTATTGAATCAAATGTCTTTTTTTAAGCCATCAACTGACACGAGACACAGTGAGATCTTATATTTTCTGCACCTTCCAGGCAATAAAGATGTGGTCTGCTGTAAACAGACTTTTATTATTACTGAATTTCAGTCTCTTTAATGCAGACCATTCTTCCAATTTGGCCAATTCCCTTTGGATTCTCTTGCTCTTATGAGCACTGTACTGGCAAGCCCCTAGAAAGTGGACGTTCCCCTTATAAGCTTCATCATCTTTCTCTCCACTCCATCGTCTGAGACATTTACAAATCCACTAAGTAATACTGAAAAGATTCTACTTAATCTTCTCTCCAGTTTGACAGTGAAGTCTCTAAATTTGATCTGTGCTTGGAAATCTGAACATGTAACAATATGGGAAAGGCTTCAGTCGGCACTCAGTATTCGGCATTATTGGAGAATGTACTCATTTGGTATCTCAGCATATGCTACTTTTTCTTGTTTGTTTTCTTTTCTGTATATTGCAACTCATGAGAAGGCTGGGATGGGTTACAATCTGTGATGTTGGAGGGAGTTAGCAATTAGTGAGATCACAGATGCCTGGAAGTGTTAACTAAGTCCTGTCTCCCTACCCAGACTAAGAATTTCAAAGGTCTCAGAGGTGTTGGACCTGAAAGGCACTGAGAGGTCATCGAGTTCAGGGATTCTTAACCTGGGGTCTGTGAACTCATTATAAAAAATGTTAGCTGTATTTCAACGTAATTGATTTCTTTGTAATCCTAGGTATTTGTTTCATGCATTTAAAATATTTTGAGAGTCCATTGGCTTCCCCAGATGCAGGGCTCTATAATTTAAAAAAAAAGTTAAGAGCCTTTAATCTAGTCAATTTAACAATTCAACAAGCATTTATTGAGCACCTAGTATGTGCCAAGTACTAGGAATATAAAAGACTAAAACAACAAAATGTTTATATTTTCTTAATAGAAAACAGCATATACACATAAATCAATATAATTATATAAACAGTAACTGGGGGAGGGGAAGAGAGGAGGACTGGATCAGGAAAAGCCTCTTTAGGAAGTGGCATTTGAACTGAGTCTGGAAGAAATCTCGGAATTCTAAGAAAGGAGAAGGAAGTGCATTCTAGGTGTTGGGACCAATCTTTGCAAAGGTATGGAGTCAGGAGATGGAACACAAGACATGAAGAAGTGCAACTGGGCCAGTTTGGTTTCAGCATAGAGCGGGTGAAGGAGAATGATGAGAGCAATAAGCCTTTAGCGATGATCTCTATGGATCAAGCTTTTGAAGGCTTTCCCAATGTGGGAGTTTGTGGTTCATCCTGGAGGGCATGGGGAGCTAGCTGCTAGAGTGTGTTGGCAAGGGAATGACAACTTTGTGGAAGAGAGATCGGGGAAGGGAGAGACTGGAGGGAGGATGACTAGCTGTCAGTAAAGGTGATAAGGACCTGGACTAGGGTGGTAGCCAGGTGGATGGAGACTAAGGATGGATGCGGAAAATGACGAGTAGAGAAATGTCGGTAATGACAGTAATGCCAGCCAGGTATGTTAACACCAGGTGCCACAGCCAAACCACTCCAATAGCCAAACAGCTTATAGCTAAAGTATTCAGGTCTTGATTACTCCCTATGATTTTGGGCATGACACTGTGCCTCAGTTTTCTCACCTGTAAAATGAGATAATATATACAAAATGCATTGGAAACCTTAAGTCGTATATAAACCTGAGCTACTGTTGTTAAAAAGAGGATCTTGACGGTGGTTTCTGATGTCCTGTCATTCTCTCTTCTTTGTCCTTCTCTGATCTTATTGGGGTTGGCGACTTTAAAGGAAGTTCTGTGATTCTGGCAACAGCAAGGCTTTATATGGCTCTTTCAGGCTGGAAAAGCACTTGGTATCCTTCGTAATAGCCCAGTGAACCAGGTGCCGTTATCATTCCCATTTTGCAGATGAGGACTAAGGCATAAAGAGGTTAAATCCCTTGCCCAGGATCACACAGCTAGGTTTGAGGTAGAGTTTAGGTCTTCTGGGTCTAACTCTCTAGGGCTACCAGACCATCTAGATGCCTCCTAATGTCCTGAGCTACATCAGGTTTGAACGGCAAGCGTGAAGCAGCTTTTTTGTTGTTGGAAAGTTGGCATCCTCTTAGTTTGTCCAGGCTGGGGCCTGTAGATGGGGTACCCTGGAACAGGGGCCTGGGAGAACGGTGGGCGGCTGAGCTGGCCCCTGGAGCCCAGCTAAGGTTCGCGTCCTCCTCCCCATTACCTTGCCCCTCCTCCCTTCCAAGTGGAAAGGTTGTGGGGCTCTTGAGTGAAATCTAAATTTGGGAACGGGACCAGGATTGGCCTGTGGCTCGGCATTTTCACCAATAAGCTCCTAGTGGGGAGTGGGGGGGCGGCCCTAGCAGCCGCAGCCCCGGCAGCAGCAGCAGCTGGCCCAGCAGCGGCAGCAGCAGCTGCAGCCCCAGCAGCCTCAGCTACAGTCCCAGCAGCAGCAGCCGCAGCCGGAGACCAGGGGCCAGAGTCGGGCCGGCCTCCTCCAAAGGGCCTGGGCTGCCCATCGATCCGGCCGCCTCCCTCCCTCCCTGGTCGGTCTGGGCTCCCGCAGCTGGGCCGGGGGGCCATGGCCCCGCGCTAGCCCGGCTAGCCAGAGCAAGAATGCGGCCGCTGCCCCAGCCCCCGCGCCGTGCCCCCCAGCAGCTGCCGCCGCCGCCTCTTGGTCGGTGGGAGACCCCCAGCTGCCCCCCGTAGAGCCCGCTGTCCAGCCTGCCCCCACCCCTGGGCGCTCTCTGCCCCGTCCGGACTGCGGGCGCGTCTGTGGCGGCCGCGTGCCTGTGGAGCGATGCTGGCGTGACCTTGGTGAGTGGCCGGCCTGGCTGGGGCCGGGGTGAGGGTGGGGGGGGCGGCTCAGTGGCCAGCTCGGCCCGGAGGGCACTGGCCATGCCCATGCATCCCTCTGAGGAGGCGGACGGTGCCGGGGACATGACCGCGAGCCCCAAAGTGGCAATGACCGAGCCCCGACTTGGGGCAGCCTCGTGTGCCACTGACAGACTAAGTCGGTCTGGAGCCTCCCCGGAGCGGCAGCCTGGCATGGGGACACTGTGGAAATCTGGCCAATGGGCTCATGTTATCCCTGTGAGAGGAGGGGCAACTGAACTGTGAGCGCGGCCAAGTCATCGAACTTCTCTGGGCCTCAGTGCCTCATCTTGTAAAAAGCTTTGCAAAAAGCACTAAGAAAGGTGGAAAGGGGTCACCTCCTTCGGGAGACCATCTCCTCCTCGTCTCCTAATCCTGCCTTCCTCCCTTTGCTAGAGAGGCATAAAGCAAACGGGTGCTGGATCTAGAGTCAGATTATCCGGGTTCGAACACAGGTTCTGCCTCTCCGTGTGTTTAACTGGGGCAAGGCACTTCATATCTCCTCCTGAGGGGGTGGGGCCAGTTGCCCCTTCAGGTCCTTCCTGTCCAGCTCCAACTCTAGGAACCTAATGCCATCCCCATTCCCTTTACTTACTTTCTATGTCTAGTGTTTATTCTAGGTTTTGCTCTTGCTGTTTTTTCTTTATTATCCCCAATGCCTGGTCCACCATGAGAGAGGAGCTTAACAAATACTCCTTGATTGAATGATTGACCTAGGAGTTTCTTAGCCTTCGGTCCATAAACTTGTTCAAAAAAAAATTGAAGAACTCTTTCAAAGTTACTCAGCTCCTTTATATTCCAGTGCATCTTTTGTGCATTTGAAAGCACCATTCTGAGAAAAGGGTCCATAGGCATCACCAGACTGCATGATGCCAAGAAAAGTTAAGAACCCCAGGAGTAGGAAAACCCCTTCCAAGTCAGAAGACATCTTTGCATCCCCTGAATTCCTAGCATTTTCTACTCCATTTTGGCCCTTCTTTTGCCAACAGGGCTGAGTGCAGAGCTCTGAAGGAGTTGACACTCATCTATAGTTCCCAGTTACCAAAGGCAGCCCTTGTCATCTCAGCTGTCGGGGGCTGGCCAGGATTTGTGTGGAATGACAGAAAGCAAATCTTGAACCCCATCAACAGCTGTGTCTCATAGCAGCTAAAATAGCTTCAACTGTCTTAGCTTTTGTTCAGGAGGCTGGAGTGGGGGTGGGTGGGATGTGATGTATGTTTTGATACTTTCTGGTCAGTCTGCATGAATTGAAAGAACTAAGTTCCCAAAAGTAATCTGAGAAAGAAGAGGCAACTTGAAAAAAGCACTATGCATCCCATGAATCCCCCCTTATGACTGTATATGTATATATACATGTATGCATGCACACACATGTGTATATACACATACATGCACATATGCATGCATATGTATGTGCACATACATATATACACATGTATATGTAAATTCACAAACATATATATTTAAAGCATGGAACTACTTTTTTTTTTAACAAAGTAAACAGCCTAATAAAAATTGTCAGTGATCTCTAATTTTAGTTTAAAGAAAATAAAATAGAAAAAGAGAAATTGAGAGTCAAAATTAAGTGAATTCCAAACTGCAGTGAACAGTCTGTAGATTGCCAAAGTTGAGTTCCCACCCATATTAAATGATTTGGGCCATTAGGGCCCACTCCCCCTCCCCTTCCCCATTGGGTTGGCCCTCATCCTGTGTTTGCCTTTGTTTAGCCAGTGTGAATCATTTGTATACTTCGGTATTTCTGCTTTCTTCAAACAGATGTTTGTATCTGTGCACCCAATGGCCTAATTAGAGAAGCAGACAGAGGGGCTGTGGATAGAGGCTGCACAAATACCAGGGGTAGGGGGATGGGGGGCAGTGCCTTTTAAAAAATAATCATTTCCCTGGGCCTTCTGAACACTGGGTAATTCAGATGAAGGTGTCAGGGCAGCTGAAGTATTGATAGCCTTTGGATGGTACTCATCCCCCAATAAATCAGCCCTCAGTAGGGGGAGGCCTAAAAATGATTCTGTGTTCTAAGTCTCTGAACTGCCCCCCCCCCCCCAACCCTCTGATACCCGCTGGTATGGAGCCACTGGCTGGAATGAAGTTACAAGGAAGGCACAAATCAGCCCAGGCAGGCCCCTTGAACCACTTTTATTTCTGCTCGGCCAAAAGGAACACTTTGTTGGGCTAGCAAGTCCTGGCTGCCTCTCAGAGCAGGGAGAAAAACACAGTTCTTGTTCTGAAAGACAAATTCCTTTGAAAAGTGTGAATCATTTGCTTTAGATTTCTGTGGTGGAGGCTCGGAGATGATTAAACGTCCTGTCTGCAGGAAATTGCCAGGAGATTGGGGCATTTTCCTGAGTGGCCTGAGCCTCTCCCCAGTTTTGGGGGGTTAGACAACGAAGCTCTGTTAGGAGGTCACCATCTTGCTGGGGTGCTGTCCGTTGATAAAGTTGGCCTGCTTTCCCCAGACCTCACCATCCAGTCAGACAAGCCTGTTTTTCTTTCTTTCTTTCTTTTTTGTTGCATTTCCATTAAAGTAATTGCAACAACTTTCTCATTTCCTTAATGAGCTTTGCAAGACTGAATTTCTTGGAGACAGAGTTTTATCAAGCAGATTTCCTTGCTGGCCTCCTCCCACCTTCCTCTGTAGGAAAAGTACTTGGCTCCTTTCCCCAAGACTTCCTTTAGACAAGATTGTTATCCTTAGGGGCACGGAGATAGAGAGGAATGAGAGGGGTGGAAAGGTCTGGACTGATGCTGGCCATTTTAGACCCAGTGTTTATGGCCTCTGCAGAGTTATTTGGGGAGGGAGGGGCACTCCAGCATCGAGTGAGGCCCTGCTGCTTCCCCAGGAGGACATTTTCAGGGAAGAGAAATAGCATTAGGATTTAAAGGGGAGCTGGAGGCCAGAAAGTACAATTGTGGGGGATGGGACTTGAAAACATCAGTGCTTCTTTAATGAGAGCCAGGCCCTGTGCTATATCAATCAGCATTCATTTATTACATGTCTATTCTGTACCAGATACTGTGCTGGCTATAGGAGATACAGATACAAAAATGAGATAATCCCTTCCCTCAAGAAGATTATATTCTACTAGGTTTTTGTAACATGGTTGTTTAAAGATAAGTGAATATAGGCTGTGCACTCTTTCAAAATACACACTCACATCATTGAGGCACAGAGAGCTGGGGTGTTCAGGAAAGGCTTGGAAGAAGGTTGGCATTTGAGCTGTACCTCAAATTGGGGGGCTTCTAAAGGCAGTGGCAATGGGGGTATTCAAACCGTGAGCACAGCCCGTGCAAAGGTGAAGAGGAGGGGCCGGTTTAGATGGAATATGGAGGAGGTAAGGGGGGTCATTATCAGAATGGAAAGATAAGTTGGAGCCAGACTGTGAAGGGCCTGCTGGTCATTTCTAGTCTGTGCTACCGATACATGGGCCCTTCTTTTTCCATTGGATGCTGTTCCTGTGACCCTGGGCTCTGAGAGATGAGCTTTCACTTTATGTTACCCTAAATCCCCTTGTTAACTGGTATATGCCGTGCGCCCTCTTCCAACCTCCCTTCAAAGCTCAGACTTCCCTTTGTACATTCTCTGTCCTTATTAGAAGGGAAGCTGCTCGAAGACAGGGATGACCTTGCTTCCTTGTTATTGAACCCTTGGTGCTTGGCACATAGTCTAAATGTCTGATAAGTGTTTATTCATTTATTTATTCAAATGGCAAATAACTAATGGGAGAAACATGCATTTTAACCAAAAGGTACTAGGGAGCCACAGAAGCTTCACACTTTCATGGTTGAGTGGAGGATGGATTTGGAAAGGGAACAGATTAGAAGAAGAGAAACCAAGGAGAAATCATTGTGCCCTAGACACTTATTAGCTGTGTGACCCTGGGCAAGTCACCATTGCCTCCAAAAAAACCCCAACTTCTTTTTTGGTCTTCTGAGTTTTAGATGCCTGTGGGATAGCCCGTTGGTAGTCTGAGCAAGCTGCCCAAGAGGTTAAGTAACTCCCAGATCATAAAATGGCTAGTAAAGGTCAGAGACCACATTTGAACTCAGGGCGTCAAAGACTGGCTTTTGGTCAACTCCACATTATACAGCATCTTTTAAAGAAGTAACTTAAAAAAACCCACTTCAGCAGACACTGAATTCCTTATATGTTTGTTTTGTTTAAAAAATCTTTCCTGAAATGTACTTGGTCATGTTGCCCATTTTGAGTCTGGGTAATGAGGTAGGAAGGAATATACCTGAATATAACCTCTACTCTAGAGCATGGGAGCTGTCAGTCCCAGAAGACCTGGGGAATTTTTATTAGCCCACTAATATTCAGCTGGTGATTGCAGTTGCTTCCACTCAGTATCTTGTAAGCCATAAGCAAATCACAATGAGGGGTGGGAAGAGGCATATTTTTAAAGGTTTCTTTGTCAAAATCTAAACAGGAAACAATTTTTCCCAGCATCCCAGGAGTTTAGTCTGTGATGCAGTTTCTTGGGATGGCTTCCTTCATATCCTGTTACTTTTGTGTGGCAACTGAGGGGAGGGGAGCTCTTTTTTGCCAGGATAGTATTTTGATATTTTCCAGGAGAAGGGAAAATGTAGGGGTGGAAGAGGGAACAGACTCAGATCATTCCTTCTTATTAGGGAGTTCTGTGGGTGGGCCTAGGGAGGTTGTCAGAGCCTCGAGGAAAATCATTAATGATTTCACTCTAAGTCAGGGCAAAGCCTGCTGAAATGACTTGGATTTTGAAAACCCGGGGACCGGACTAGAAAATTGCATCCCCAACCAAACTTTTCCTCATGACAGAGCAGCTGCTGGCTTCCATTGCATGGCCCTGCTACAAGGTCAGGTTAGCCTTTCATCTATTTGCACACACACACACACACACACACACACACACAGAGCAACTGCCATCTATGTGACTCAGTTTTGTCACTTTCCAAGCTTTGTGATGGTTCATGTTTTGAGGTGGGAAAACCTAGTGCCTTTGAAGGCTGAAAGCCCTGCATGACTTTGTCAAGTCCCTAAATCTCTTTTTCTGCATCTTTCAAAGGAGGGGATGGCCAAGATGACCCCAAGATCTTTTCTGGCTCTAAATCTCTGCCCCTGTGATCCAACTTAAGAATCCTGGCTCTGCTACTTATAACCCATGAGACCTATGGGATGTGACATTTCATGGCATTGGGGGCCTCAAGTTCTACATCTGTGAAATCAAGAGATTGGCTTCGATGGCCCCAGAAGTCCTTGTAGTTCCACTCATGGTCCTTGTAATCCCTTCAGAGACATTCTTGTTTAAGTGACAGTATTCCTTGAGTACTGCTCTATGGAGTTCACTTGTCTTAGGCACAGGGGGGTCTTGAAGGCCTGATCTAAGGTCTAATGCAGGCAGATTCTCAAATCACAAATATGGAACTGAAGAGGAGCTAAGAGATAATTGAGTTCTTCGCCCTCATTTTCCTTCTGAGACCCTCCGAGGTGAAGCGATTTGTCTAAAGTCACTAAGGGGGAAAGGGGTCCAGCTGGGATTTGAAATCCAAGTCTTCTGACTTCCAATATGACAGGCACTCTTCATGGCACCACATGGACTCGTATGCACCTCAGTTTTTCGTGCGTGCATGGGTGTGTATGGAGGGGGGACAGGGTCTGCGTCTTGCCACTGTCCCCTAACCCTGATGGGTCTGGCAGAGAGTGAGGCTGGTGACTTTGCACAGTTCTGTCTCACTTAAATTCATTCACTTGTAAGTCAAGACACCCTCCTGATGTCATTGGTCATTTTGGAGAACATAGGACGACCAGAACAAAGAGCAATCTGCGAAGGGGTCTGGAGGCCTCACCAGACTGTCCAAGGGCACCATACATAGAAGGTGAAGATGCCATGAGCTAGGCAACCCACCTGACACCAACCTCTCTTTCTTCCCCCATTTCCTACTGCTTCCCTAATGACCCCTCTACCCCAGCTAGGGTGGTCTTCTGATTGACCTCCATGCCCACCTGGCACGTTCCTCCTTCTGAGCTGTGGCTCATTCTTTTTAATCACTGTTTCTCTCCCCTTATAGATAGCCTTCACTTAATGTTTCCCTGCCTAGGAAAGGGAAGGGGAAAGGGGAGCATAAGCATTTGTATAGTGCCTATGTGTGGTTTTGGGGTTGCTTTCAGTTACGTCCTACTCTTTGTGACCTCACTGGGTTTTTTTTTTAGCAAAAATCCTGGAGTGGTATTTCTTTCTCTAGTTCATTTTACAGATGAGGAAGTAGAAGTAAATAAGGTTACATGACTTGCCCACGGTCACACAGCTAGTAAGTACCAAGTGTCTGAGGCTGGATTTGAACTCATGTCTTCCTCACTCCAGGGCCAGCCCTCTATCTACTATACCATCTCACTGCCCCACAGTACCTACTATGTGCCCACTCTGACTTCATCTGATTTTCACAGCAACCCTGTGAGGTGGGTGCTGTTATCCCATTTTTACAGCTGAAAAACTTGAGGCAAATAGTGGTCAAGTGACTTGCTCAGGATCACACAGTAATTTGACCTCAAATCTCATTGTCTCCAGGTTTGTCGTTCTAAGCACTGTATCCTAGATGACTAATATTGCTCCATGAGGGCAGGGACTCTTTTTTTCTTTGTATCCCCCAACTTTTAGCATATTACTTGGCATGTGGTAGGTACTTACTGACTCCTTATTGTCTTAATTGAGTGACTAACATATTATGGCCAAACCTCTCCGTGACATCCAGAAACTCTAATCTTAACATCTGGAGTCCAGGCAAGTAATTGCCCAAGATGTCAATGGAATTGTAGGCAGCAGACACCAGAGCCCGGTCCTTTAAGGCACAGTTCAGATCCTAAGTCCTCTGGGAAACCTCCCTGACCTGCCCCCCCCAATCTGAGGGAAGCTCACCCCATCTAAATATCTGTATAATTTTGTTCTGTTTTGTTCTTTGCTCACATCTGGCATTTCCCAGGGGATTTATCAGTTACAGGGGATAGGGATAGTGGACCTTCGATTTTCTTGTCATACCACAAGAAACTCCATAGTGAGAAAATTCCTCCTACCATTGCCGATCAAGCGCTCCCCTCCAACTTGGGGTCTTAGAGAGTTGCCTTGGCCGTTGAGAAGATAGGTGATTTGCCCAGGATGTGTCAGAGACAGGACCAGAACCAGATCTTCCTGATTCTGAGGTTCAATCTTTATCTACCATACTGTGTTCTTCTCTCTTATATTCCAGGAGCAGCATGATATAGGATGAGACATACTAGATTTTAAGGGAGGGAGCAGCCCACCTAGGTTGAATGCTGCCTCGGGCATTTACCCAGCTCTTTGCCTAATTCACTCCTCTCTTATTTTGCTCATCTCTAAAATCAGGACAATACCAACCCTTTCCTCCTGGACTAGTTAGGAGGATCAGGTGAGAAAATATATGTAAATTGCTTTCCAAACCTTAGTGCACGAGGTGTCAATTTTCATTTATATTATGTTCTCATGGGTATGGACATCTTGTCTCCCCATTTCTACCTAGATTCTAAGCACCTTCTATTTCTATGTGACTTCCACAGTGCCTTGCCCTATGAAGCTGGCACCCAAGAAACACCCTTTTGCTGACTTACAGATCAGAAGAGATAGCTTTGGGCAGTGGAAAGAACTGGGGACCAAGAGTCTGATGATTGGATTTGAGGCCCTGTTCCATCACTAAACACCTGTGTGATTTCAGACTATGTATTTTACACCTCTGGGCTTCCGTTTGCTTCACAAGGTCCTTTATCTGGTACTTTAAAGTTTGTTTTGGAAACTACTTCTTCCCTTTCTTTGCACCAATTTTTTGGTTATCTCTCCTTAATTTTCTTGTTTATCTTCTGATCTTTGTACCTCTTCCTTTCTTTCCTTCCATTCATTTCCCCCTTCCCCCTCGTATACATATATACATACACACACACACACACACACACACACACACACACACACACACACGGGTTTCATTTTTTCACCCTGTCTCTGCCATCCCCACCTCTTTGCCAATGCTTTTTCTTTCCCCTTCTTTCCTTTCCACATTGTTCCTTGCCTCCACTTTCCTGAATCCCTTTCTTCCTCCCCTTGCCGCTTTCCCAATATTTGCTTCTTCTGCAAATTTCTCTCCCTCCCTTTCTCTTAATTTTCACCCCCTTCATCCTTTTATTATTTGCTGTTCTCATCTTTCCTCCTGGAGGAATTAAAAAAAAACCCAAGTATTCCTGGAAAGCCAAGTCATTTAAGTGAGTTGGCTCCTTTACCTGTTAAAAATAATCTCATTTGATGGTGACCTGCATTTATATGAAGATGGCCTGATGGTATCTGTAGAGTTAGTGATAACCTGCATTTATGGAGATGACTTGAGCAGTGATTTTTAGTATTTTTATATCACAGATCCCTTGGGCAGTCTGACAAAACTGAGGGACTCCTCAGAATAATGTTTATTACATAATATAAAATACCGGGACATCAATTGTATTGAAAAAGTACTATCAAAATATATTTTTTAAAGATATTCCAGACCTTAGATTAAGCGCTTTTGTTGTATCAGGCGGGAGGTGGGTCAGCGGGAGTGATGAGGCCATCCTTGGTCAAAGGTGCTGCAGTATCCTCATGTATCTGTTATTTCATTGAGACGCCCAAGAATCTTACTGATGGTAGGCCAGCGTTTCAAGTTTCACCTCTGACACATCTTGGCTGGGTGATTTGTCCAAATCATTTAACTTCTCAGTGTCCCAGGTAACTCCACCTATAAGTTATAGAAGAGGTGCTGATTTGCATGAGTACTGGGAATTTCCTCACTCACAATTCCCTACATTGATGAAATCACACATCCAGACAAAAAAATAATAATAATGGCTCTTAGGAAACCACATTCTAAACTGTATGAAATTCTGAGCCATTGACCAACTTTCTACTATTTGAACTGGGAAGTAAGTGTCTGATGAAATATAGGGAGCCCAGGGAATAATCTAGGCTTCAGAGATCAGCTAGCACTTCCTTGCAGAGATCCCTCAGATTGGAAGCTGTGCCCAGGGGCCCTGCTGAAGTCATCCCTTATCTTCTGGAGAAACTGATTGGAGATAGTTTTGTGGAGGGAAGCAGAGTCCCAGACCCAGAAGGCCACCCTGCAGCATTATCTCCAACTGAGATCACATGCTTGGTGCTGACCAACTCAAAAGCCAGATGTGGAAAAAACCAACAGATGGGATTTCTAGCCCAGGGGAGTGATGGAGATCTCCTGAAATCCACATGCTGTGCTTGATTGGGTGATTTATTGAGTTACCAGGGGCATGTCTGGAGAGAGAGAGAGAGGGGGAGAGAGAGAGAGAGAGAGAGAGAGAGAGAGAGAGAGAGAGAGAGAGAGAGAGAGAGAGAGAGAGAGAGAGAGAGAGAGAGAGAGAAATTTGTTTTAGCCTACTTTAGGGGACTAAGTATGGGGGTTTGAAGATAGTAATGAAAACTGGATTATGATATCCCCTAAGTTTTTCAGCCTGGTCTGGGTTGATTTGGGGTACAATGACTATGTTTTGAAACATCCAAATGTATAGGTGCCTCCCACAAAAAATAATGGTTTAGAACCCTGGCTTCTTGAACTTTGTGTCCATGGGGCTCCCTCTGTGGCTTGTTCTACTAGGTGAAAAGTTTGGGCACAGTGATTGAGCAGACAGTGTCTGCTCTGTGAACTGGCCACCACCCCCCACCCCCTGCCCCACACACATAGTAACTTAGTCTTGAGCAGCTTTTATCACCAAAAGGTGAACGGCCAGGTGATGAATTGCTTTAGCCATGGTAACTTGTGAAGTGGACAAAAATAGAAATTGTCTTAAGTGACACGGGTGGGATTGAGGCCACTAAAAATCACACAGTTCAAGCCCCAACTGTAAACGTTAAGTGTTGGTATGACAAATGTGTGATTTTGGGGGACTGTGTAAGACTATTAACTCAACAACATTTACATCAAGATTCTCTCTATAACTGAAATTAGAATGTGGAATGATGCCGAGTTAAATAAAAGTGTACTGAACATGGCCAAGATGGGAAATTCCAAGGGTCTGAATGGGAGTGCTCACTGAGGGGAGCAGAGACTCTGTTTCCCATGAAACTAGGAGCCCAATGCATCATGGACTGCTACTAAAGAAGATAGAGTATAAGCTTCTTTGTTTCTTTTGTGTGTGTGTACATTTCTTCAGTGTTAGAGCACCTGGTTCATAAGAAGGTGCTTAATAAATGTTTGTTTGTTTGATTGATGGACAGATGGCTAAGACGTTTCATGGTGGTCTCTGCTGGTTTTGTTAATTCGAGGAAGGAAAGATGAGCTAGGCTGGCAGCTTGGTGATGATACCTGCTCCCTAGTGCTCTAAGTATTGCCTCAGGCAAGCAAGCTGGGAGCTGCATGGAAGACTGGAAGCCACAGGGCAAGGGAAGGGTAGTGCCCGAGGCAAGGCAAGCCAACACTGCATTGGGACCTGGGATGGGTCAGATAAGTGACAAGCAGCAGACACTGGCAGGAGCTGGTTTTTAAGCAGTGATGCCAGTACTGTCCAAACTGAAGGCTTCAGTTGCTTCACTCTGTGTTGCCCTAATTTGAGATGTGAATCATTTGGAAGAACTCATTTCAGTCAGTCAACAAGCTTGGCATTAGGCCATCAACAAACACAGATTAAGCCTGTCCTATGTATTGGACATTGCACTAGGGCTTGAAAGATAAACACAGTCAAGAGTCCATGCCCTCAAGGGGAGTGCATTCCTAGTAGGGGAGACAACATATAAACAAATTCATACAAGTTGGATATAGGGAAGATGGAAGATAACCTTAGAAACAAGGCTTTCCAGAGCCATCTAGAGGGACCTGGGAAGGCCCCTGGAATTTCAAATGATTCTTAAAGGAAGCAAAAGAAGTTTCGGAGATTAAGGTGAGGAGGGAGATTACTTTATGGAAGGATGCCCAGACAGTGAAAAGACTTGGGGACATATGTGAAGACAAGTATGGCAGTGTAGCTGGACCATAGTTTATGGTGGGCAGAGGAAAGGTTAATTAGATGAGATGATTGTGAAAAGATTTAGAAAGTGGACAGAGGATTTTATATTTGATCTTGGGGTAATAGAGGTTCCATGGAATTTATTGGTTAGATATATTTTAGGGGAAAAATTATGGAGGATGGATGGATTGAAGTAGGGGTAAACTACAGGTAGAGAGATCAATTAAAAATTATTATAATGACTTACAATAATCTGACTAATTGTGTGAATGAATAAAAAGGGGATATGTGTGTAGGGGGCATTGTGAGCATGGAAATGAAAAGAGTTGGCAAGAGATGAGGTATGTAGAGAGTGAGGAATTAAAGATGTCCCTATGGTCCATGACTGGGTGATTGAGAAGAATGATGGTGGCCTGGACAGGAAGATGGCGAGGCTTTGAAAAGAGAAAGAATAAGTTTTGTTGAGGTTGAGATCCCTATGGAACAGCTAGTTCCATGCAGTTTCTTAAGGGAAATGAAATGAAACAGTTTATTTAGGAATATATCCCAACATTTTCATTGCATTTCTACATATTTCTTTCCTGATGAAATATTTATTGTTTTAGTATTGGTCTTTGCCTGGTTCTCTTAGCACAGGAGCAAGAGAATACTTAGGAGTTAATCATTTTAGAAGTTGCCACTATTTTAATCAAGTCTGGGTAGGCAGAGACAATGGCAGATTGCCATTAAAATTCTGCAGGATTTGATTCAAAGTCCATGATGATCCAGAGGTAATAGGACCCAGGATCTACAAAAAAAAGATGACTTACAGGCTCCTCAAATTGCCGAAGAAAGATGCTGGTGAAGTTGGTTTTGCCATGTGCCTGTGCCTAAAGGCAACAAAACATCTTTCCATGAGATACTCAGTCATTTTGCCCTGTCACATTCTCAAACATCAACCAACAGACCTCCATGATAATTATGGTAATTTATCTAATAATCTGAGAGTCAATATGATGGTGCAGTCGGTGGAGCACTGGTTCTGGGATCATGAAGTCCTGAGTTCAAATCCTGTTTCAGACACTTACTAACTGTAATCCTAGGCGAGTCACTTAACCTCTCTTTGTCTCACTTTCTTCCTAATAGTGATGATAGCAAACGAACTAGGTAGTAGAGCATATATAGAGTGGTAGGCCTGGATTCAAGAATACTTGTGTTCAAATTTGACCTCAGACAATTACTATCTGTGTGACCCTGGGCAAGTCACTTAACCTCAGTTTGCCTCAATTTCATAAACTATCAAAAGAGGAAAATAAAAGCACCTACCTCCCAGGGTTGTTGTGAAGATCGAAATGAGATATTTGTAAAATGATTTGAAAACCTTAAAGCACTATATAAATTCCCATGATTATTATTGCTAGTGTTAGTGAATAGAGAGTCAGCTTTGGACTCAGAACAACCTAGAATTAAGTCCCTCTCTGAAGTCGCTGTACTTAGTGCTCCAAGCATCTCCCTAAGACCATAGAGAGGTCTCCCCTCTCCACCACATGGTTAGTTGCAAAGGAAGGTGAGAAATTCTATGAATAACTTGACAAGATTCTTCAGACTATATCATTACCTACCATGATATTCAGTAACGTCAACACAAAGGAATGCACAGGAGAGGATGGTGAAAACTATGTTTGAAAATGTGGTTTAGCCTCAAGAAGGCTAGTAGTAATCATTCACATTTATAGAGAACTTTTAACTTTTAAAAAGCACTTTACATATGTTAACCCTTTTATAGGAAGGTGCTACTGGTATCTCAGATTTATAAATCATGAAACTGTTGCTGTCAGTTTCAGACTTACCCTGACTTAAAGTTATAAAGTGTCTGAGGCAGAATTTGATCCCAACACTTTCTCTACAATGCTAGTCTCTTAAATCGCTCTGAAGCTCTTTGTCTATTTAGCAGGGATACTTTCTTTAAGAAACTGTTTCAACATCAAAGGCAGAGACGGTTTTCTTTATGGAAATACTACTAAAGAAGATGCATTACTATTGGCTGCTGCTGTATTAAGCATTTCCATCTGACCTTTTACCTGAAAGTTTCTATTGTTCTCTTAATGGAGCCTGAGCTGCTTGAGAGCAAGGATGGTCTTGCATTTCTATTTGCATCCCAGATGCTTAACAGTGTTTTTGTATACAGTGAGCGCCCGCTAAGTGCTTTTCCATTCATTCATTCACTCATTCTTTCAGTCAAAAACGACAAACAACTCCAAACCTAACCCAGTGACCAAAGTGATGCAAATGAAGACATGGTGGCTAAGGTGAAAAAACCCAAGCCAAATGTCATGGACAACGATTTCTTGCTAAAAGAGTGGAATCCCAATTGCAACCTTGAGTATTATAGTCTTTTTGTTTAAAATATTTTTATTGGAAACTACCCAGGTGTTGGGGGAGTGAAGTCAAATTGGCAATCACATATTAATGACCTACTATGTGCTAGGCACTGTGCTCCGTTCTGGGGATACAAAAACAAAAAAAAATCAGTTCCTGTCAGCTCACAGTCTAAGTGGAGAGACATAAAAAAACAACCACATGCAAACAAGCTATATGCAGGATAAACTGGAGCTCATCCAAAGAGGGAAGGAAAGAAGATTGAGGATGAATCAGAAAAGGCTTCTTGTAGAAGGCGAGATTGTAGCTGAGATTTGAAGAATGCCTGGGATATCAGGAGAAAGAGATACTGAGGAAGGCACTGATCTCTCAAAGCAGAATGTTTCAATGATGAAATTTACAAGGAAATAACTCCTGAAAAGAAAAAAAAACGATAGTCAGGAGACATTAGATGTGTCAGGAATTGAATGACATCAAAAAAGAAATTGACTAACTTTCTAGGGAATGACAGTTACAAGTATTGTGGACATTTCAGAATTAGCTGGCCGTATGCAGTCATGTCATTCCAAGATGAGAGAAAAGGTCAAGGTAAATACCAAAGGAGAAGAAAAGAGAAAGTTGAGAGAGGCTCTAGAGTGAAATGGAAAGACTGATTTGTGAAACCTGGGTCCAGTCCTAGCTCTGACAGTGACTCCCTGGGTTACCATAGATAGACTCATTACTTAAAATCCTTCAGCTAGAGAGTATTCTCTGTTGTTACTGTTGTTATTAGGTTATTTTCCAGTCGTGTCTGCCTCTTAATGATCCCATGTGGGGTTTTCTTGGCAAAGATACTGGAGTGGTTCATCATTTCCTCTTCCAGCTTATTTTACAGATGAGGAAACTGAGGCAAACAGGATTAAATGACTTGCCCAGGGTCACACAGCTAGGAAGTGTCTCAGGATAGATTTGAACTCAGGAGGATGAGTCTACCTGGCTCCAGGCTCTGTCCACTGCACTACCTCATTGCCCCAAGCGATAATACTATTTCATTAGTAATTCACACTTATTTAGTGCTTTCAGTTCAGGAAGTGATTTCCTCATGATTACTTTGTGAAATATATAATAATCACTTATTATTCTCATGGGGACCAGACTATACAGAGGCACAAATATGAGAGGTGGAATGACGAGGTTAGAAGTACCATCTAGGCCAGTTTGGCTGAAATCGTGTGTGTGTGTGTGTGTGTGTGTGTGTGTGTAATATGATACAATTCTAGAAATACGTCCTGCAGCCAACCTGTGAGCTAAGGAATGCAAATTTTTCCTGGAAAAATTTGAGAGTCATTGAAGATGCTTGAGTAGGGGAGTCATGCGGTCAGACTTGTACTTTAGGAACATTATTTTGGCAGTTGTTTGGAGGATGGGGTGAAGTGGAGCAAATCTGGAAGGATGGAGACTTTTATTGTGACAGTTAAGGTAAGTACTGATAAAGGCCTGAACGAGGGTGGTGGTCATAGGGATGACAGGAATGGCAGCTTTGGTAACTACTTGGATATAGGAGATGAGGATGGATGGAGAATTGGGAATGACTGAGGCATCTGGGGTGTTGAAACAGTGGTGGTCCCTTTAAAAGAAATAGAGAAAGTTGGAGGAAAAGTGGACTTAGGGGGAAGATGTCAGGAGTCCAGTTTTGGACATGTTGACTTTGAGCTAGTATGAGCAGATGTCCAGTAGGCAGTTGATAATGTAGGTGACAAGCTCAGGAGAGAGGTGAAGGCTGGATATGTTGGTTTTGAAGTTATCAATATAGAGATGATACTTAGAATTGGCTAGATTATAGCTATCCCTTTCATATCATGACTTTCCCCATTGTGGTTTTGATATAGTGTGAATTGGGATAAGAAATTTAGCAGGAATTTTGGGGGGAGTTTTGAGGAAGCTGCAGATGACATGTGAAGGCCAAGAGAAGACACAGGAAAAGTTTAGAAACTCAGAAATGCTTAAGTATATGAATAGTATTGTATAATAGCAACATATTTTATCTTTTAATATTATAAACACCCCTATTAAAGAAAAAGAAAAAATTCAGGTTTCTTCTCTTGTACGAAAGGAGGACTAAACATTTTACATGGATTTTTCAGATATTGGGGGCTCCATATTCCTAACCCCGTCAGCATAGAAGTGATAACTGTCTCACCTCCTGGAGGACAAGGCTAATGGTGTGTTTTACCTTTGTGTCCCTGATGCCTAGTACATCACCTTGCAAAAGTAGAAATCTGAGCAATGTTAAGAATAATAGTTAATAATAATAGTTAATATTTATATAGTGCTTTAAGGTTGGCAAAGACTTTTATATGTATTTTCTTATTTTATCCTTATACCATCCTGAGAGGTACGTACTATCATTATCCCCATTTTATTGCAGAGGAAAATGAGGCTATGGAAAATTGTTACTTGTCCAGGTTCCCAGAGCTAGTAAGTATCTGAGGCAGAATGTGATCCCAAGGTATATAACAGAAAGCAATATATGAATTTGGACCCACCAGAGCCCCTAGCTCAAGGAGCTATGAATGTGTTATACACACACACACACACACACACACACACATGCACACACATACACATGTGTGTATATAACAGATTACATATGTGTGTATATATAAAAACAGATTATATACACATGCATGTATATACACACATATGTATATGCATAATATATTTTATATATTATACAATTTACATATTTTATGCTATATGTAATATATATTTTAATATTCTTATATGTAACTGGTTTCCTTTGCAGTCCTGTGTATTTTATTTCATGCCTTAAAAAACATGATTCTGAGAAATGGGTCCATAGGCTTCTCAAGACTTCCAAAGGGATCCGTAACACACAAAAAAAGATTCAGACCTCCAGCACTAGTTGTTAAGACTGTGACCAGTAGCTGCTTTTACAGCTTCTTGGGCTTTCCTATGAATTATTTAAAGTAAGGGTGGTCAGTTTGACCAAGAAAGGATAGGGGCTACACTCTCCAGTTTCATTGGCAAAGGAGCTACAATTCCCAGTATCATTGACAAGGGTATACAGTATTTTCTTTTCCCTTAATTTTTACAAATTACTCTGAAAACTTTCCCCCCTCCTGCTGTGTATTGGTTAGAGCACCCTTGTGTGTCTATCCTGTTTTTACATATTTTAAAGGATCTTCTATTATTTAATTATAGCATTAATGTAATTTGTCATGGTGATCTTTTAAATCCTCACTTTTGCTTTAAGAGCCATATGTAAAGCTTTAAAGTACGTCATGTTGCCCTAGATCCTTTATATTGACCACCCTCCTTACTTGAACACTGGGATATGTGACTTCCTATCCACTATGTTCTGGAGGCTTTCTGGCTATTGTTTACTTGGGTTGAGCCCTAGAGGCCCTGGAATCCGAGAAGCTATCCATCATTCACTCTTGCTCCAAACTAATCCTTTCTTCCCCAGCTTGTCTGCCCATGAACTGGGCTTGAAGGTGGCAATTTACCAGGGGACAACACCCAGTCAGAGACACTGCCCTACCCTTCAGCATCTCAACCCAATGCCACCACATGTATCCAAACACACAACCTCACCATCAACCCAGAATGCCTGCTAACCAAGGTCTGCCCTTCCCTTACTGACTCCATGGTGTGTCCAGGGTGGGTCCCAGCTGGCCATCTACTCTTCAGTTCTGTCATCTTGAATCTTCTGTTGGACTCAAGCAGCTCCAACCTCTCTGTTTTCTAATTCCAAATCTGGGGTTTACAACAACCCAAACTGCCTTGTGCATTAGAGCGTGTCCAACTGAGAATGGAGAGGATTGTAGGGAGGGAGAGGAGAGAGGAGAGTTCATAGGACTGTGGTGGATTTAAGCCAGAAACCTGGCACCATTGCCCCATAAAGGTTGGGAGCCACTGGTTTAACTCAGCCATATAATTTTCCTTTTGTTGGGGAAGGCTGGAACGTACGGTCCAATTGCAAATGGCTTCATGGGCATGGGAGGCCATGACGTGATCCTTGAATTGAGCTTGGTCATGGGTGATGCATTTTTGGGCTAGAGGTTTCCTGGAGGAATCAGTGTTGTGACTTTGCTCAGAGATTCATTTGTATGTACTCGCTTGGCAATTTATATACAGTAATTCTTGTTTGGGGCTTTCATGTAGCCGCAAAAATGATCCCTGGCCTATGGTCCAAAGGCATGGAGAATTGCAAACAGCTCTAAAGGCAATCGGGCAGGGAGGTTTAAAGCAATTTCCCTCCCTCTGCTTCTCTTCTCTGTTTACCTTTTTGTTAAATTTTTTTAAGAATAGAAGTAGGACTAAATCCCTAGGAGGTTAGTATTAGTGACAGCAGGCAAAGACACGGGTGTACAAAAATGTTCATAGCACTATTATTTATGAGAGCAGAAATCTGAAAACAAGATGTTTGCCTAATGATTGAGAAAGAACTAAACAAATTGTAGCCACTGCATACAATGAAATATTGTTACATCATAAGTGAGGACCAAGGTAAAGAATTCTGAGAAACATGAGAAGACTTGTATGAACTGATGCAGAGTCAAGAAAATAGTTATCAGATGGATATATTACCTACAACACATTAAGTTAAGGAAATATGGAGAGGCAAAAATAAAATTGTAAATTACAGTGATCAAGTAAATTACCATGTTTTGAAAGTTAAAATGACAGATCTCTCCTTTCTATTACCATGTCAACAATTAATAATCAGAGGAGATTTTTTGGAGGGAGGAGGATGTAGGATCATAGATTTAGAACTGGAAAAGACCACAGAGGACATCAGGTCCAGTTCCCTTATTTACAGAGGAAGAATCAGGTTCAGGGAGATTTCAGTGATTAGCCCAAGATCATATGTTTTTAGCAAGGTTATGTGGATATTTGGAGGAAGTATCTGTTTTATTAAAATAAACTGTATCAACATATTTTTTAAAAGTTCATTCCCAAAACAGGGTGGGGGCGGGAAGAAACACAGATGATTCTGAGTATCTTTGTTATGAACTAGTTTGCTTTCTGATAAGAAGAGCAAGGGACAGTACAGTACTATTGTCAGTCATGAAGGCTCAAATGTGTGTCCTGCATCTGACACGTATGGGTGCTTATGACCCTGGGCGGACACCATTGACCTCTGACTGTGCTCCAAGAAACTGTAAAGATTCTTTACACCAATGAAATAACAAGATCAGACATTCTTTCTCCCCGCCCCCCCCCTCCCAAAATGGTAGGTAAGTAGGAGCAAACACTGAAAACAATTGAGAAGAGGGAAAGGTGACATTTTAATATATGTATGGAGTCCAATGAGGGTTCTGTGGGACAGAAAATTGTTGGTCAAATCTCTTTAAAATTTCTGGTGAGACAGGTTCAAGGTAGAAACTGGTCCAGGAGAAGTAGGCAGGGGGAAGCTGCAGTGTCTTTTCTATTTCTTTTCTGGAACGTTGGTAGTACTTGCTACCTATGTGACCTTGGATAGGTCATTTAAACTCTCCAGACTCAGTTTTCTCATCTGTAAAGTAAAAGAGTTCAGATTACCTGGTCTCTAAGGTACCTTCCAGGTCCAAGCCTATATAATCCTTGACATCAAATACTCATAAGGTTAACGTACTCTTCTCCCTCATCTCTCCATGTCTCCCTCTGTATCCCTATCTCTTTGTCTTACTGACAGAAGTGGAGAGGGGAGAGGAAAGCTGTTCATTGCTGGAGGATTCTTTGCTTGAGGTCATTGTGTTTGTTTCTTTCCACACTGTATCAATGGCTCCTGGATCTCTATGCTTGGTGGTACACAACCGTAAAAGAATAAAACTCATAAATAAAAAAAAGAGAAGGCAAAAGTAGGTTTTAATAATGAGGCTGCTGCTTAATCGCATCAGGAGCTGAGGGAAAGAGTCATTAAATATTTATTGAATTGTATTCATTAACATTTTCGCTGGGCTTCCACTGGCCAGTCAAACCCTCCAGAGACTTTCAGTGTCTGCTATGGTGAAAGAGGAGGGAGCTGTTTCCAAACCAAAATGTATAAATCTATTATTATGAACCCACATCTATTTGAAGGCCCTCAAGAGGTTGCATTTTAAAATACTGACATTCACAGGAGAAGATTCAGTTTGCATTTCAAGAAATGATCATGAACTTGAGTATGGTTGCGTTGTTGAGACCCAAGTCAAAGCTGATGCATCAGAAGGCTCATGATGAGCCCCCTGGGTGGCTTGCCTTCACATCTATTACAAGTTGCCCTTTGATTTTTCAGGCTTGCCTTCTTCCACATCTCCTTGAGATGCTGCCAAATATACCAGTCATTCATTAACCAAGTCAGAGCCTACCATGTGCTTGGTGCTTTGGTAAATATCAAGATGAATGAGATAGGGTGCCTGCCCTCCAAAAACTTCCTCCAGGCTAGCAGAGGGAGGGGAGACAAATACACAAAATTGCCAAAACATTGATTGCACCAAACCCCAGAATGCTGTGGGTCATGCAGAGAACCATAGAGAGGCACTCACTTAAGAGAAGTGGAGAATCCATTCCAAATAAGGAATTGCAGCGAAGTCTAGTGAGAGCCGTCAGAGAAATGTGTGCATGAAAGAGATGGGCTGGTCACATGACAGGAGCAAGGGATTGCCAATGGACAGCTCTTTCATTCTATTGGCAGCCTCACAATGTTAAAGGAAAGCTAGGACTCTACCCCCTACCCACCACCCCCTACTAGTATCTCCTGTTTCAGATTACTATCTCCTTTCTTGTATGCACTAAGTGGCAGGAATAGTGTTTTGGTTTTCTTTTTATCCCCAGCCATTAGCACATAGTAGGTGCTTAATGAATGCATATTGACTAACTCCTTGTATTTGAGGGCTTGGACTAGAGTTAAGTCGGGTAAGCAAGCTTAGTTGGAGTCTGTATCTTTGCAAGGAAATAATTCACAACATTGGAGTATTTGAGTAGGATGGGAAATAGGATAGGCGTCTTTAGAAAAATGTAGACAATGTTCACAGAAGGAGGAGAGGCCATTTTTGGATAAGTGGACCAGGTGGACCAGGGATGATTTCCTGGGGAGGAGAATTTGAACTGGACCTTGAATGGTGGGGAGGATCTGGATTGGCTGAGAGGAGCATAAACAAAGGCTTGGGGGCAAAAAATTCCAGAATCCATTTTGGACAGCAGCAAATGGTACAGTGTGGCCAGACTCTAAAGTCGGTATACATACAAATCTGCACACAACACATATGTGCATGTATTTATGTTTACAGACACATGTTTGCATACATGTGTACACACATGCATAATCACATGTTATGTACACCTATGTATTGTGTGCATAATACATACACTAGAAAGGTAGGTTGTGACCAGAGTGTAGCAAGCTAGGAAAAACTGTAAGTCATAGATTTTGCTTCAAGAAATTGCCTGAATGGATAGCTTTGTATTTAGCTAACTCAGAAGACCATGCAGATTACATCAGCAAAATTGCAGCCTCAGTCAAGGTTCCCTTCCAAATATAGCCTGCTGTGGACATTGCAGGATACAGACGGACCTCAGCTGGCATGGAATTCAATCACCGTGCATTAAAAAGTAATTCAGCATTTAGAGTAGTGAATGCATTTGTTATTTTTAGGCAATGTTATAACCCCTTTAATTTATGCCTACACAGAGCAACATTTCTCAAATGAAGTGTCAGAGCTTCCAGAAGGGTTGGGGGGAGGCTGCCATGGGTGGGGACCAGAGGTGCCTCTCCTTGGACAGCTGTTTGCTGTCACTGTCGGGTAAGCAAGTTTTCATCGTCTCCTGAGGCCTCACCTTGAACTTGATCCCAAGCAGCCTATGATACCTACTACAAGGCCAGGTGGGAGATAGATTATGGGCCATTTGTTGAGGGCCAGGGATGAGGGATGTCTAACATCAGGGTTGCCAGGAACTCATGAAGTTTCTCAGAATGAATGAATTATTAAGTGAAAAAATATTTTTAGTTAGTTGCAAGCCCTGTTCTAAGAACGGAGAAACAAATACAGGAGGCAAGCCAACACGAGTTGTCGATGAATATCGATTCTACACATACAGAGGAGGTGTCCAGAGAGGATGTGTGTGAGCAGTCCCAGAAGCCATAGTGAGAGTACACTGACACACACTTTCCAGAACCAACGTCGGTGTTATTGTTCTGCTTAGGGTTCTACTGATGAAGGTCCCTTGTGTAGATGGACCCTAGATCAACCTGAGTATAGACCAGAGCCTGCCCTACCCGAGAGTCATCAACTTTACAAGATCCTTTGGGAAGGCATGTTACCAAGGGAGTCACCTCTTATCATTCCGAAGTTAGCTTGACTGAGGCCACTGTTAGAGTTCTCCTTCCTGATCCACATTCTAGCCCTTCCTGCCATATGATCATTTTACTCACCAAGCTCTGTGTAGTGATGTCAGGAACTTTTCAAAAGCCGCACCCACTAGTTCTGCCTGGATGTGGGGGCAAGTGTTTGGGACTGAAAGCTTGGGCAGGCATAATACACACAAAAATATTCTTTCCACTACAATTTTTTTTTAACCAATGAGAAAAGATCTAAAGGCCAGTGCTGAATAATGACTACATACGAATGTAATGAACTATGAAATATGTTATGGGAGATGATGATTACAATGAATATAGGGAAGCAATGGGAAGACTTCTATGGACTGATGCAATGTGAAGAAAGGAGAGTGAGGAAAACAACATAAACAATTACTAAAATAAATAAATAAATAAAAATATAAATGGGAAGAAAACAAAATAATCAAAATTGAATATTGTGAAACTATATTGACCAGTTTTGGCTTGCTCAGAAGAAATATGAGAAGGCACTTCTGACCCATTCTTTGAAGAGGCGGGGAATGATGGGTGTGAAACATTTCATATAATAACAGAATGTTTTGATGCAACAGTTGGTTTTGCTGGTTGATTCCTGTATCTGTTTTTGTCTTCTTTGTTATAGGGGAGTGGCTCTTAAAACTTTTTTTGTGTGTCTTAGACCCCTTTTTCAGTCTGGTAAAACATGTAGACCCCTTCTCAGAGTAATATTTTAAATTCATGAAGTAAAATACATAAGATTATAATGCAAGTGAATCATATTAAAATACAGTTATCAAAATACAGTGAGCAAAAAGTTCCCTGACCCCAGGTTGAGAACCTCTGTTATAGGGAATGGTTCCCTGAGAGGAGAAGGAGAAAGGAATACATTTGGGAATAAGGCTAATATAAAGACAAAAGATATTAATATTTTTTTAAAGACAAACAACCCTTAAGAGAGTTATCTATCACTTATATCTTAGCATAGAGTGGTCTAATCAAATTATTTTACTCTAAACCCCAGCTGAGCTTAGCCCAAACTCCAATAATAAGCTATTCCTATTTACTGGAATGTAAAAGAGAGACAGAGGAGTGATTTTGGTGTATAGGGCCCTTTTGGGAATCAAATATCATGGAATTTAAAGCTGGATAGGGCCTTTGAGAGATCCTTCAGTCCAACCCCAATATTTTATAGATGTGCAAGTTGTGGCCCAAACTTTCACGGTGAGCAAGTCACAGAGCAAATCAAACAAGATCATGTGTTTCGAAAAACCAATATTCTTTCTACTCTTTCCACTACAACACATTGTCTAAGTAGAGACTGACCTGGAACATTCTCTAAGTACGATGAATTTCATCATCTTAGGATAGCAGCAAGGTTATTAAGGGAAAGAGAGGATCAGGAATTGGAGGAATGCCAAATATAATTTCACTAGAGATGATGGATAGATATACAAAGCTTTTTAATAATAATGCATCATATAAATTTAAGCTATTATCATCTTTATTAGTATTCAATTAGGACTTTTTACATAGGGGGTGTCTGGGACCCAACCTAGATTTCTTTCCAGAGTGACACTTCTTTGACCCATTCATGTGTGCAACTTGTCATTCTTAAGTCTCCAAATAAGTCTATATATTTTGCAAGTATTTCCTGCAATAATTTACTATTCTTTATTGCACTATGATCTGCAAAGGATGTGTTTAATATTTCCATTGTTTTCCATTTACTTATTTCTCTGCAAAACCATGATCAGTTTTTGTAGAAGTACTGTATAGTGCTGAGCAATATGTATATTCTTCCTTATGTTCACATTCAGAATGCAGCATAAGTCATTCAGATTCTAATCCCTTTAACAGATTTTCCAGTTTTTTAAATTTTGCCAAGGGTGCAGTTCTTTTTCTTTTTGAGTGGTGGCACTTTCAAAAAGCTTATATATGTATATGTGTGTGTATGCATATATATATGTACATATATATATATATATAATTTATTTTTAGTTTTCATCATTCACTTCTGTAAGATTTTGAGTTTTTTAATTTTCTTCCCCAGCCTCTCTTCCCCCCTCCCCAAGATGTCTGTTATAGGTTTTACTTATACATTCACATTAAACATTTTTTCACATTAGTCATGATATAAAGAAGAATTAGATCTAATGGGAGGAATCATGAGAAAGAAGAAACAAAACAAAATAACAAAGAAAAAGAGAGTGGATAGTATGCTTCCATCTGCATGCAGACTTTTCTGGATGTGGATAGCTTCTTCCATCATGAGTCTTTTGGAGTTGTCTTAGATCCTTGCATTGTTGAGAAGAGCTAAGTCTATCAAGATCAGTCATCGCACAATGTGGCTTACTGTGTATAATGTTCTGGTTCTGCTCATTTCACTCAGCATCAGTTCATATAAGTCTTTCCAGGTTTTTCTGAGGTCTTCCTGCTCATCATTTCTTATAGCACAGTAGTATTCCATTACATTCACATACCACAGCTTGTTCAGCCTCTCCCCAGTTGATGGACATCTCCTCAGTTTCCAATTCTTTGCCACCACAGAAAGAGTTGTTGTAAATATTTTTGTACATGTGGGTCCTTTCCCAGTTTTTATGATCTCCTTAGAATACAGACCTAGAATTGGTATTTCTGAGTCTAAAGGTATGCATATTTTTATAGCCCTTTGGGCATCTGCTCTCCAGAATGGTTGAATCAGTTCACAACTCCACCAACAATGCGTTAGAGTTCAATTTTCCCACATCTTCAATATTTATCATTTTCCTGTTTTGCCAATCTGATAGGTATGATGTGGCATCTCAGAGTTATTTTGATTTGCATTTTTCTAATCAATAGTGAGAGCATTTTTTTCATGACTATAGATAACTTTAATTTCATCCTCTGAAAACTGTCTGTTCATATCCTTTGACCATTTATCAATTGGAGAATGACTTGCTTTCTTACAAATTCAACTCATTTCTTTCTATATTTTAGAATGAAGACTTTATTAGAGACACTGGTTGTAAAAACTGTTTCCTAACATTCTGCTTCCCTTCTAATCTTGGTTGCATTGACTTTGTGCAAAAACTTTCCAATTTAACGTAATCAAAATCATCTGTTTTGCACGTCATAATGTTCTCTATCTCTTCTTTTTGTCATAAATTCTTCCAAGGGTGCAATTCTTGACCAAAGTCAAAAGGGCATAGATTGGCAAGCAACAGAGATGAGGGTCATGACTGGCACATTCGCTACTGAAAATTGGTCTACCCATCTTCTTTGGCACTCACTGCTACCTGGAGCTACTGATGTATTTTGGGTGTCTACTCTATGAACAATATGATACTGGGACCAAGTTAATTATATCTTTCCATAAGGCAGAGAGGCAGAAAGAACCAGCCTTAGATTGCTTATTCTATCTCCAGGTGCTCGGAGCCATTAACAACATTTGACTTCCCAAGAATCACTGTCTCTTTCTTCTGTTGGCCACCCTTGTTTACTAAACATTCAGCAACCATTTATTAAGCACCACTATGGGCTTTAATTAAATAATACCTGAACTGGATATCTAAACAGGGGTAGTTTTTCCATTTCTTTAAATTGTTCATGAAAACAATAAAATTTAGAACTACTCTAAAATGTGAAATCTACCTGGCTTATACAACTATTGAAAGGAGAAGATGTAAATTCCTTGAGGGCAGGGCCAGTTTTATTTTCATCTTTATATCCCTGTACTTTGCATAGTATCTTTGTACTACTAATATTACATAGTATATTCCCTTAATACCTAGTGTATTCCCTTAATAAATAAGATAAACTGAAAGGTAAGTAAACTTATAAGGAGCTGGCCCAGTCAGACATGAAAGAGAAAGTTGCAGACTTGAACGTCAGAAAAACCATGATGAGTAACAGACACGTTGAAGTGAGCAAGTCCCAAATTTCTGACTCTCCAGTTTTCCCTCTGCCATGCATGGGAAATGAACCTCTGTAAGTCTGCAGAAATGTTAATGGGAATCTCATGGCTCATTCCCTCCTCCTTCCTTGATAGAAGCTTCCCTTTTTCACATCAAAGTCTATTGTGTCATGTTTTGTCATTTTGTGTAAACTGACTCAGTGTAACCCAATGCTTGGAAGGTTTGATTACATGCCTCTTGTGCTGCCGATGAATAACCGTTCTGGAGCCTGGGGGATGGGAGGTGAGAGTACCAGTGGAGAACAAGGCATCTGGGTGGCAGGGTAGAGGCCGCATTGTACCTGAGCTGGGGAGGTTGTCTGATTCCAACTCCCTGAATTGCTCATCATTGATGTAGAGAATACTGAGATTCCAAGTCAGTTGTAGCCATCTTGTCACTCCACACCTGGAACAAATAAGTGGGGCAGAGATGAATGACATGGCAGCAGTTTTTGCTTTAGCAAATCATATCCATTTTTTAACCCTTTGAATCAATGTGCACAAACAAAATACTGTACCTGGCATGAAAATTAAGGGTTAGGAATCTTCTGTGTTCTTCTATTCCCTAGTCCAATGCTGAGCTTTATGTTGTAGGAGCCAAAAGGTGTTTACTAACTGATGAACCACAGTGAGCACCTAGAGATCATCCAGAGAGGGGCAACCAGAATGAGGAAGGGCCTTGAGTCCATGGCAATAGAAGACTGGGTGAAGAAGCTGGGCGTATTTAACTTGGAGAAGATTTCGGGAGAACAGGATAGATTTCTTCAAACACTGGAAGGACTCTGCTTGTTTTATTTGGATGCAGAGGAAAAGCAAGGAGTGATCAGAGGAAGTAATGAGGAAAAATTAGACTCAGAGTCTAGAACTACCTTCTAAGAAGTAGTACTAGCCAAAAGTGACACGGACTGCATTTAGAGGGAGTGATAGTTCTCCTTCATTGAAAGTCTTCATGTAGAGGCTGGATGACCCCTTGTTGATTATGTTGTAATGAGGATTCTTTTTCAGAAATGGGTTGGATGAGTCCCTTCCATTAGCAACCATGTGAATTCCCATGTCTATGGTAGCCAATTAAGAGAATAAGTGTTGAGAGCAATGGAAATGATTCTTTGGTTGTGTGGATCATAGTGAAATGACTGTGTTCAGCTCTGAGTGCTTCCTGTTAGTGTGAAGTTTGTTCACCAGTCTGGAAGGGGGCGGCTTGATGAGCGAGGTACAAATCCTGACTAGGGTCAGCTGCAGATAGGGAGGATGTCTAAAGTGAGTAAGAAAGCATGGAAATAAGAGCTGCTTGCAAAGACATCTCACGGAAGCTGTCCTATCAAAGAAAGATTAGGTTTCTTCTCCAAGTCAGGAGCTCTTAACCTGGAGTCCGGGAACTTTTTAAAAAAAATAACAGCCTATTTTGATAACTATCAAATTGATTTCCTTAGTAACTTTATGTATTTTAAAACCTAGGCTTCACCAGACTGCCCAAGGAGTTCATGGCACAAAAAAAGCTTAAGAATTCTTACTTTAAAGACCACGAGCATAAGCCATGAGTGGAACTTGCCTCTTATTAGAGGGCTTAAGATGGTGACTGAGTTTATAGTCATGGCAGGCATTCCTCTACAAGTATATGTTTCATTAGATGACCTTTAAGACCCCTTCCATTGGAGACTTTGGCTAGAAATAAAAAGCAGGTGAATTAGGAGAATAAGTCAAGAGAAGAGCAGACTTCTCAGGATTCAGTAGCTGTCTTCTGAGTATCTAAAAGGCAGTTGAGTGGAAATGGGACAACATTTTCTCTGCTCAGCTCCAACTTCCCCTAGAACAGAACTAGATGATGGGGTAGACACTACTAAAGGGCATGATGAAAGGGAACGCTTTCTATCAATTAGTGTAGACCTACTAAAATGGCATGGACTGCCTCAAGTCCCCCTGCACTGGAGGTCTTCCAGCAGAGGTGGATGGTCACATGTTGAGTACATCATGGAGGGGCTTCATTTCCTGACTTAATCTGGGCTGTGGCTGCCCAAGTCCCTTCCTTCTCAGAAACTCTGTGGTTCTCAGATTCTATGAGGATAGTATACAAAAAGTGCGAATGAGTGCATGACTTGAAGCATGGACTTGGAGCTGGAAAGGATCTTAAATGCCATTCAGTTTAATGCCCTTATTTTACCACTGAGGAAATTTAGGCCAGGAAGGTGATGACTTTTCCACAAGAAGCAGATGGTAGAACCAGGATCCAGAGCCAGGTCTCTGAAAGCTAGCCCTCCTTCTATTATGCCCCCTTAACTGAAGGATCTCAAAAATTCCTTAGACTGGGATAGTTTGATTTTTTGAGCTGTTCCAGTGCTAAGTGTGTGCTATCCAGGAGTTCTTAGGATGGAGTCCTAATTAGGCTCGGCCTGTTGGTTTCTCTTCCCTTCAAGGGATGTAATTTGAGCTATGGTATCTTTGAATCTGTTTAATGATGAGCTATATTGAAATGAGGTTGTGCTGTGCTTGGTTTGTGGGGTAAAAGCCTTTTGCAATGAGTTGCAGCTTGGAAATAAAATGATTTGAACTCCCGAGTACAGAGCTGTGGTTCTCCCTACCACAAGCAGTCAGTTTTTGGAATGTTCATTATGCTGGGGGATGGTGTTGCTAAGGAGAGGGAGGGTTGGAGATGTGTTGGGGGGGTGGGTGGCAAAAAAAGTGTAGGTAATGAACAAATGTTTTTAAATGGCCTGTGAATCCAGAGCGTGCTGGCTTCCTTGAATGACTCGAAATAATGCTTTTTATTGAGGAATCCAATTCCGCCACTTCAGCTCTGCAAGTTGACTCTCACCTCCTTTTCTTTTGGCTTTTGCCCAGTACCTCTCACCCCAGCCTTCTAGAATTATAGATTTAGAGCTGGCACTGAGGAATTAAGTGTGTGTTCATCCTTCGTTGCCAGAGAAGACCATGCCATCAGAGAAATGATGACATGACTTGCACTTGACTTTGTTTTCAGTGAGGGAGGGCTGTGCAAGGTCACCAGCCTCACTTCTCTTCCAGAGCCATCTGAGTCCAGTGACCAGATATTCATCAGGATGACTGGAGATGACCCAGGATGAGGCAATTGGGGTTAAGTGGCTTGCCCAAGGTCACACAGCTTGTGAGTGGCAAGTGTCCACTGCACCACCTAGCTGCCCCTAGGGATTAAGTGACTTACCTAATAACTGACTAACGTCTTTCCTGGTTGTCCTACTGTGGGTTGTTCATTAGAGGCAGAATACTGCTTTGCCTTTCTTTATATACTTAGCACAGTACCTCACGCATAGTAGGACCTTAATAAATACTTGTTGACTTAGCTTGGCTCCATTTCTCTAGAGATCTCAATGGGATAAAAGATTGGCAATGTCTTGTAATATGGGAGAAATTATTGGTAGGGCCAATTTTTTTAAATTAAAAAAAAGAAAGGAGATATATTTTAGAATTAAGGATCCAGGGTTCCAATCTGGCTTCTCTTATTGACGCTATCAACCAGTCCCTTTGATTTAGATACTGATTGATCTGTGGTTTAAATGTCCAAGTGTCTGACAGTTGAAAATTTGACCTTTCTGTGTTGGTGGGGAGGACTCTGGTGGTTGGCTTAGCAATCGGACATCACAACCACGTGACTATCCTCTTGTGCTCATGGGACATGATAGGTCCTTTTCCTATTGGGAGGTTTTGGGGAAAGGGATGCTGGGAGTAAGTGGTTTGTCCATTTATTAGCCAGTTGGAGACTAAGAAATACTTTTCTTGAAAAGATGAAAAGGAGTTGCATGCCTAAAGAGATCATTATCAAGAAACCAGTGTAAATGATGTAGACAAATTAACTGAGGTTCAGGGAATCATTTCTAGTGTGGAGTTGAATATTCATCTGGTATAGTGGGTTGCCAGAGGGGCGGGGGGAGGAAAAGAGAGAAGGAAAGGGAGAGGGAGGTGGAGGAGAAGTGGTATGTGCTCAGCTTTATATTGTAGTGATTTTAAAATGAGTAAAGTTCTATTACATAAGGTTTTGTGGAGGATGGTAAGACCTTGCAAGGTTTGTAGCCTGGATTCTGAAAACTAGAGAAAGACTGAAAAGTCTCTGGGTTTTTCATTAAATGAAGGACAGATTTCATTGTTGGTCCAGAGCTGGTAAACCCATGGAAACCCAAAGCCATTTTGATCTCAAAGGCTTTTTCCAGAGTTGTTTGTATCTGGGATATATTAGAATTGAAATACCAGACTGAGAGTCCTAATTAAATTAATTTCCTTTATTAAAGACCACTTATGGTCTAATTAAAGAAGCAATGATATCCTGCTTGGGCTTTGTTCTGAGGCACTGACCAGATGGGAGACTTCAATGTTCAGTCCAGTTCAGCTGCTCACTTGTTTTGAGACCCTGGACCAGTCACTTAACCCCTTGACCTCACTGTTAAACAAATAAACATTTGTTGAGCACCTTCAAGCAGAACATATGAGACACTCAGGAGTAGGTGCATCTTAGAGGAAAGAAAAGTTAAAGGAAGGAAGAAGGAAAGGTTGAATTTAACAGGAAGGAAAAGAGAAGTGTGGGGAAAGGATCTGGTCCTGGTGATACAAGGGAGAGGGGAGGAGTGAACAATCAGAATGATTGTTGCATTAGAGAGGGCACTGAACCCTAAATCACAATCAGAGGTCAGATCGCAGCTTTACCAGTGTGACCTTCAGTAATCGTTTATTCAGTCAACAAGCATTATTAGATAAAGACTATGTGCCAGGCACTATTCTAAGTGCTTGTAATACAAACACAAGCAAAAATAAAAACAGCCCCTGCCCTCAAGGACCTTATATTCTAATGGAAGATGATAACCCACAAAAGAAGAAATGGGAAAGGGTTGGGTGGACACACCCAAGCAGGGACATGGGTAATGAAGTCTGGAGAATCAGGGTCACTGATCTGCCCCTTTGTTTCAAAATGGATTTTCAAGGAGGAACTTATCAATGACAAAGACAAAAATGAAATAATCTGTATGCTCAAGGACCTTGTGGTTGTTGGGGTGGGGGGTAGCAGTATATTGGCATACACAGGATAAATGTGGAATGGTTCTTAACTATTCGAAGTACCCTTAACTGTGAAGTAGAGCAGCAGGGGGCTGGAGTGCTTCTTTAGAATACTTCTACCAAGGCATCCATGGAAATGGGAATTTTGAAGTGGAACCAGAAATTAAAAAAAAAATTAATAGGGACTTCAGGAGCTACAGAATCAGTCCCTTTGGAATGAGTGCGTTAATCTTCTGTCTCTAACTTGAGACTGGACTAGGACTGTAGGGAGAATTGGGAGAGTACATTCAGTGGAGGGGAAATTGGAGTGAGAATGGAGGCACCAGGCAGAATACTTTACATGTGAGCCAAAAATGGTAGCTTGTATCCAGTTCCCCTGCCAAAGACGTCTTGAGCAGCTGAGATTCTGGAAGAGGTTAGGTGAGACAAATTCAAACCGGTCACAAACATTGCATAAAGTGTCACTTTTCTTTTTTTAAATAAGATCTTCCTTGCAGGTCTTGGTCTAAAAGAGCAATTCCTCAGGCTGACTGACTGTGCTGGCCTCAATTTAATTTTGTCTCTATGAATTTAGGCCTCTGAGACTGAGAGCAAACACCAGACCAATGAATCGATCAACAAACAGATATTAAGTGTTTACCGAGTGCTGAGTATTTTGCTAAATGCCAATATAGAAGACAAAAGTAGAACAGCCCTGCCTTCAAGGACCTTACATTCTGACAGAAAAGGAAAGGAGGAATACATTTCCTATACATTCTATTGTATCCAATGGTTTTCAAGGATTTCTATGTTAACCAAGGACTTTTTGTAGTTAGTTTAAAATGTTCTGGCTGATTGATTCGATGGCGGTATCTAGAACTTATTCTCACCTAGTTCACACCTCTGATTCAATGGAGAATTCTGATCTTTCTGTAATTATTGAGGTAGGGATATAGAAAGCCCTTCTTTAAAAAATGCAAAACACATAAAAGGTAGTTTTCAGAAGACTGGATCCAAAAAAGTTTTCATGTAGTAGGTGGTAAGCTGAATTTTGAAAGAAACCAGGGATTCCAGAAGGTAGGAGAGCATTCCAGGAATGGACGGACAGTCCTTTCAAAGGCACAGAGGCAGGAAATGGAGAGCCATATGTGCTGAACAGTTAGTATGTGAGGAGCTGGAGAATAACTTCAAGAAGACTGTAAAGATATGAAAGTGGCCAGGTTGTAAAGAGATTTAAATGCTAAACAATAGAATTTATATTTGATCCTAGAGGCAATAGGAGGCCACTGGAGTTCACCGAGGAAAGGAGGATGCCATGATCAGACTAGCAGCTTTTGGAGGATGCGTTAGAGTGGGTAGATGTTTGAGGCAGGGAGACCAAGGAGATTGTTGGAGCAGTCCAGGTAAGAGATGATGAAAGACCGAAATGAGCATGGTGCTGGTGCTGGTGCTGGTACTAGTGGTGACTGTTTCATATATTCCTTGTCCTTAAGAATGAAGTTCCTAACTGAAGAATACTCAGAGGTCTATTGTACTGGGGTGCCCCGAGCTATCAGGAATAACCCCTTGGTCCCTAAGCAACAATCAGAAGCAGTTGGGTTCACTGGAAAGAGCATTGGTTTGGAGTCAAAGGATAGTGGTTTGGATTCAAGTTCTGCTACTTGCTACCTAGGTGACCTGGAGCAAATGATTCCTTCTCTGAGCTTCTGTTTTCTCACCTGTAAAATGAGGGGGTTGGATCAAATATCTTTCCTATCATGGACAGATGAGACTATATGATCCTGTGAACTCTACCAATCTATGTGAGTCCAGGCTGAATTTGAGCTAGTGACATAGAACAGAAAGGAAGCCATCAGCCTGAAAATTCTAGAGGCACCCAACCCAGCCCTCTCCATTGACTCCCCAAAGATCACATTTTCCCATGATACTGGGTTTCTTTAGAGGTACAGAACCTATTAGTGACTGCTGATGGAACAGTAAAGCCATATGGACTGTGGTGACCGGCAGGTGTTTTCTGAGTCATCTCCTGAGTCCCTGGGTAAAAAGCTCCATATGAGTATGGAACAGGAAGAATGTTGGATGTGGTCCATGTACCGTTCCAGTCCTTGAGATAAGATGCTTTCTAATCCTGTGTTTGTCAGCTTTTCCCAGGCTGTAACAAATACTTGACCTTGCTGTGGCACCTGAAGGGTATACCCTTCCCTTCCTATCACAAGCTATGTTCTCAGGCCAGTTCTTCTGTCTTTTCTTTCATCATGGTGAGTTCCATTCCACCCTTTGCACACCAGTACAAGAAGCTGGCAGGGAGAGCCAAAACAGCCAAAACCAGCCAAAAGGACTGAAGTGGGAGGTCACAGAGCAGCCAGGATGTTTCCATGTAGTGTTGGGACACATGGGCTGGGCCAGTCAGTGCCTTGGGCTGCAGCTGGGGTAACTGCCTGGCCAGCCCTAGTCAGGCAGGCAGGGGCCCCTCCCTGAGAATGACTTGGTAATTATCTCTAACATTTTCAATTGGGAGATTAATTGCTACATCCATTACCACATTACTACCTCTGGCATCTCTTTCTGACTTTGTAACTTTCTTGAGATGGCAAGGCACTAAACAGAGCTCTGTGTGGGACAGGGTGTTTTGGTGGCACAGAGCCCCCACAGTAGGCAGAGACCAGCCAGGATGACCATAGAGTCCTTTTCTTCTTATAAAATACTGCTCAAACATGCTCTCCTACATGGAGCTTTTCTTGATTCCCTCCAGCTGCTGGTGCCCTCCATCCCAAGCCTCCTTGTAAAAATGTAATTGCTTTCCTTGCATTTATGTGTATATGTATACATTTATTAACTTTATGTTGTATATATGCGTATCTATCTTCTCTTTCCCTCTCTCCCTCTCTCTTTCATTGTCTACACCCATTGGAATGAAAACCTATTGATAATAGAAATTGTTTCCTTCTTCGTACTTGTATCGGAAGCCTAGCACAGAGCCTGGCACATGGTAGATGTTAATGAACAATTGATGGATTGATTGACATAATTATAACCATGCAGCAGAATCAGTGTAGCAACTTCTGGGACCTGGGATTTCGAAATTAGCGTTACCATATAAATATGACAGTGTTTAGGCAAATGTCACCTGGCAATTTGTTCTGAAACTTTGCTTATCCCCAGACGGCAGAGTTGGCACATTGGGTTGAAGGAAAAAAGTGGCAAATATAAGTGGGCAGGAAGAGGTTGGAAGAGAGAGAATTTTTTTTGGCAGTTGGAGCTTTGAAAGTTCTAATATTTTCTTTTGAAAAATGGAATGAGAGAGAGGGTGAATTTTCCCCCTCACTGGAGATCTCCAAACAAAAGCTGGATGACCAACTATTAATTATATCATTTAGGGGATTCTTTTCAAATAGGGGGTGAAGGTGATGGCCATTGGGGCTCCCTTCCAGCTCCAAGGCTCAATGAAATCAATGACTGGATTGAAAATAGGGACATGGACACCCCAAATGGGGAAGAAGTAACATTTCATGTCCACATGAGATCTTTTTCTTTCTTCAAACGCTTTGGTCTTATACTTATCTTAGCTTTCCAGTTCTTCCTTAATTACTATGGATGTGTTTGTCTGTGTTTGTCTTTTGGTTTTCGAAGAAAACCATAACATCAGAGAAATGATGACATGACTTGTACTTGACTTTGTCCTGCTCAAACTCCCCTTAATGGGATGTGTCACTGATTCATTTGAGAGAGCTTTGGGTAGGTTCTCTTGCTGTCTGTGTTGATTCCAGCACTTGACCTTAATCAATTTTACTATGGTATTTTTATTTGTTTCTGTGCCCTTTATTTTATTATTTTATTTTTTCCCCTTTATTCCTTTAAAAATTGTGTGTGTGTGTGTGTGTGTGTGTGTGTGTGTGTGTTTGCCATTTATCTGCTCTTTATCTTGGGTTCTTTTGGCGAATGATGGATAAGGAGGAGCCTAGCTCCCTTCAATTAGATCCAGTTCAATACTAGGTGCCTAATGTATGTAGCTTGAGCTACTTGTTAAGGCTACAGAAACAAAATGAAAACCTTCTTACCCTTAAGAAGATTGTATTCTACTCGGTTCCCTTTGATCATTTCACTCCTCCATCTTGGATTTATCTTGCCAACAGTAATTTCATATCAAAATAAAGGGCAGAGCTAAGGGAAAGAATGTGGTTGAAAAAAAAATTAAATTACCATATACCCATTGTGGTTATTCCTTAACAGCATTTAGACAGAGACTTAGACAGCACTAATCTTTCCCTAGATGGACATCAGTGGCCTCATCTGCAAATTAAGGAAGTCAGATTGCACCATCTCTTAAGGCCCCTGCTATCTAGATTGTAGATCAGGGCTACTCAATCTTTGTCATACCCTTGACCCCTTGGGAAATCTGATGATGCCTCTGGCCCCCTTCCCAGAATTATTCTTAAAGATTCATAAAAGGAAATATGTACAATTACAAGGGAAGTTAATTATATTGAAATACAGTTATCAAAAAAAAATTAAGTTTACTGACTCCAAGTTAAGAACTTTAGCCTAGAAGAAGGTGAGACAGGCATCATTGAAGGTAGGAAGAGGAAGAAAAGAGAGACCTCCATTCAACTTTGCCACCTGAGTTTCACCAGAAATGAAAGTTGAAAAGGATTGGATGCTTTAGGGTCTGGAAAATACTCATGTTGACTTGTGTTGGACAGAACTCTAGAGATTATCAATCCAGTCTCCTTATTTTACAGACAAGGAAAGACATCATCTCATAGGGCCATAGATCTCCAGCTGGAAGGGGATTCACTGGTCATCTAGTTCTTCAACCCTCATATTTTACAGATAGAGAAACTGAGGCTCCATGACTTGCCCAGGTCACCCAAGTAGCAAGGAACAGAACCCAATTCCTCTGACTCCAAATTCAGCTTTCTTTCTGTCATACCACCCACTGTGCTTCCCAGGTTTACAACAGTCATCCTTCCATGTTCCTCCTTCCTCACTCCCCAAACACTCAGAACACCCAGTGTTCCACTGGACGATTTAGACTGGTGCAGTCAACAGGCCGTCTGTATTATTACCATGAGAGGATGAGCTGGGCCAACTGCAGCAAACAGAAAAGGAAGACTCTATAATGTAAACATTAACCCAGACAGTATAAAATAGAGAAAACAAGCCAAAAAACCAGCCTCCTGGCCAGCAGCCAAGCTATAGGCTAAAATGGACTTTCAGGGCTGGTTAGTTTTACTATAAAATAAATTGTTGCACTGTAATGTAAATGGAAAATTAATTTGTGTAACTGATCAAAGGTTCAGATTTTTGTGAGACATACCATGAGATAAGATGAAGATTTATGAATGTCCTTCTTAGAGGCATTTGCTTGTGGGGGAAGGGAGCAGGGAGACAAGGGTGGCAGAGAAGAGGGGATCTTTCCAAGGCAGGGAAAGAACCCAAGAAAAATATTGAATTAGAAATACAGGGCTAGGTTTATTTAGCTTAAGTTGAGATGCAACATTTCAGCTAGACTGCTAGGGAGATGACATTAAATATGCCCTTTTCCTTCTTTAAAAAAAAAAAAAGCATCATTATTTAAACATTATTTATTTATTTGGTGGGTAGGGGGTGGGAAAAGGAGAGGCTGGCTCTGACTTCAGCTTGGAAAAAAAATCTAAAGGAAAGTTAGTTAATGGCGCCAAGCAAGATTTCTTATCAGCTGGTGGTGGCAGGTCTCTGAAAGGAGGGTGACAGAATGATTAGGATCCTGTATCTGCCAAACTAGGTTTGTCTTAAGGACAGAGCAGCAGCATGGCATATTTGGAAAAAACTTGGATTTTGGAACTAGAAGACCTGACTTGAAATCCCAGTTCTGATCCAGAGCAAATCCCTTCATTTTCTGTGGCTCCATTTTCTAATTTGGTAAATTCCAGGGGGTTGGACTAGATGGGCTTGGTAGAAATCAATGACCTTGTGATACTACCCTGCTCACCTCGCCCCACAAAGAGGTAGGTAAAATGAGAAATCTGTAGCTCTTGGAGGAAGGGCACTGCTTCAATGAACTTCAGTCCATTTGGGCCTTGGCAAAGTCAGGACTTTGGAGAGTTACTCTAGAACTGTAAGGTGCTGGACCAAAACTGACATCTTCCAGAAGAAACTGAACTCCAAAAGAATTAAGTGACTTGCCTGATTTAAATCTAGGTCCTCTATTCTAAGGTAGAAGTTCCTAAGAAGGGGAAGGGAAGTTGACCTGTAAATTTTTTTCTTAATCTTTTGATAACTATATTTCAATATAATTTGTAATCTCATATATTTTATGTATTTAAAAGCATTATTCTGAAGAAGGGTTCATAGGTTTCACTGAAATTGAAGGAGGGGAACAGGGTCCATGATAGCCCAAGAAAATATATTTCAGATTTTCAGTTCTAGTGTCAATCAAGTAGCAATTACTAGGAGATTACTATGTGCTAGGTACCATGCTAGGGGCTGAGGTCACAAACAAAAAAAAAAAGAGGACCTGCCTGGCCCTAGGGAGCTTATATGCTACTGAATATATCTGTGAAAACTATTCTTGCCCAACAGCCATGTTGGCATGCTCTGTGTGCATCCAAGAAGAAGAAAGTCATGATGTTTCAGTTTGCCTTTCAAGGAGCCATGATTTCCTTGGAGTGGGTTCTCCCTACACACCACAGTGAAGTATTGGAGGAGTATTTTAGTGGAAGAATAAAAATGCTATCATCGAATTTATTACAGTTTATATCACTTAGTTTTTCAAGGTGCTTTTACGTCTACCTATACCTAGTGATATCTTCAGACAACTCAGCGAGTTAAGTTGGGCAAGTATTTGCCTCCCTGTTTGGTCAATGAAGAAGTTGCTCCCAAGTAACTTTCCCCAGTAAGTCAGTTAACATGCATTTATTAAGCATGGGAATCTCCTGACTGTTCAGTGTTTTTGCTTTGGACTTTTTTTCAATCAACAAGCATTTACTCTCTTTCTCTCCCATCCCATCCCTTCCCAAATTGGGAAAAGAAAAAGAAAACCTTTATTACACAGAAGCATAATCAAACAAAACAAATCTCTCAGTAAGTGAGGAGCATGATTTCTTTGTTTAAAATTTTATTTTATTTTAAAATTAAAAACATTTATTTTTTCTCACTCCATGGTTAAATCAGCAAACAGTTATTTAGAGCTTGCTATGTGTGAGGCAGTTTGCTGAGAGCTTGGGATACAAATGAAAGCTGAAAGAAAGAATCCCTGCCCTCAGGAGGGAGCTTAGATTCCTACATTGCCCATGTCCAAAAATATATGTGTGTCTCATTCTGTATATTGGGTCCATTACCTCTCTGTCAGGAGAGGGGTAGAATCATAGTGGTAAAAGCATGGGTCAGAGTTTGCAAATGTTTCAAAGCTATTCGTTGTTACAATGTTTCACTAGATACATTGTCCTCCTGGTTCTGCTCACTTCTCTCTGCAGCAGTCCATACAAGTCTTCCTAGGTTTCTTTGAAACTCACTTTCATAATATTCTGTTCCATGCATATACTGTAATTTAGTCAGCCTGTCCCCAGTTAATTAGTTTCTCATTTTTGCTGCCATCATTTTTGTACATAGGGAGCCCTTTCCTGTTTCTTTAGCTCCTTTTGGGTATAGGCCTAGTAGGGGTTTCCATAATTTAGTGACAATGTTATTGAAATTCCAGGAAAATCTCAATCCTTTTTGAAAAAATTCCATGGGATTGTGGCCAGGCCATGAATCTAGAGTAGATGTAAAGATAGTTTCTACTCTGAAATATTTACCAGGCTTTCTCTCTCTTGTTCCCTGGGGTCACATCATTGCTAAGTCCAATGAAGGTTTCTGACTTTAAACCATGTAGAATATAGTACCACATAACTGGTACACAGGTGTTGTCTTATAAGTATTTTGGATGTCAGTGAGTGTCAAGGGGCATTAAAAATAATCCTAAGATATATTTTCCATTCTTATCTAAGGTATTGTGGTACTATATGCTCTCAAATGTGCTCCCCTCCTCTCTCTCCCTTACCCCCTCTTCCCTTCTTACTCCCTCCTTTCCTCTCTCTCTTCCCATTTCCCCTCTTCCCTCTCTTTCTTTTTTCCTTTTCCTTCTCTCTTTCCCCTCTTCCCTTTCCTCTTTCCCTTCTCTCTGGTCCAATCTTTTTCCCCCACTCTGCTTGACTTCTTTGGGGCTAAATCTGATCTGGTGACTCATGGTGGCTAATTGTCCAGCCTAATCCAGCCTGGGTCACAGTGCCTGAGCCTGAACCACATCCACTCCTTCTGAGTTGTTTGGCCCCATTTCCAGAAAGTAAAGTGTACCCAGCAGAGTACAATGGAGAGAGTGCTGGATTTCAGCTCTGATCCTTCCTAGCTGTGTCCCACTGGGCAAGTCACTTAACCTGCCTCACTTCAGTTACTGTATCAGTCAAATGGAGAGAATGACACCTGTCTTGCCAGGTGGTTGTGAGGTTCAAATTAAATGCTTATGGAAAGCACTTTGCAAAATTTAGACTTTGAAGTCTATGTGGGGTCAATTCCTTTTATTATTATTGGGAATAGAAGGCATAATGAAGAAAAGAAAGGCCTTGCTGTGGTCTTCCAAGGCCACCTGATACTTCACAGGTAGGTCAGTCAACAGAAAGAGAAAGGGAGGAAGAGGGACAAAGCCTGGAAATATCTCCAGTGGCAGAGCTGAGAGGAGCATCCTTCCCATAGTGGCTCTAAATTCCCCTCATTCCTAGAGCCATTGTTGTGTTCTCCTGTCCTGTAAGAGGGACATTTGAGGAAACTCAATGTTTTCTATCAGATGTTGTTTCTTTAATCCTTTAGTCCTTCTGGTGATAGAAAAAATTGCTCCATTTTATGGATGTAATCATTGAGGCCCTGCATGGGCTGGTAGAGTAGGATGTCATAGCTGGTTTCCTCAAGTGGCAGTCCTGCTGTGGGGATTTTATCAAATCTTAGAGTTGAAGGACTTCAGAGTATTGCTCCTCCCTGAAGCATGAATGTCTTCCATTGATAAGCTAGAAAAGTGGTCAGCTAGCTTTTACATATATACCTTCAGTAATGAGCAGCTCACTACCTTTCAAGGTTATACATTCCATTTTATTGTTAGGAGAGTCTGCTTTATACATGCTTAGGACTGCTTCCATCTTGAGGGAAATCCTTTCAAACACTGAGTGTAAGAATTGGAGTCTAGGGGGTGAAGGCTAAGGGGATAGGAGAGGGGCTTTTGCCCCCACTGAATTTCTGGTTTGAGAGAATGTGCCATCTGAACTGATTTGGAAGGGATTTTCTGCCTTCCGAATGTAGGTCACATTTACTGTTTTTAATAATGATACCTTACACTTATAAAGTACTATTTAATTTTCAAAGCACATGACCATTTCTTCTCTCATTATTCTCAGATTTCCTCATTTCATTAGTTCTTTGTGAGGTTTACTAGAAAGGCATTTTGAGCCTCATTTTATAGATGAGGAAACTGAGATTTGGAAAAATGAGAGAGAACAGCACACTCTCATGAGAAGAGAGCTGGAATTGGGAGACCTGGGCTTAATGTCTAGTTCCACCATTGGTTTCCTCTGTGACATTGGGCAAGCCTACATGATGCCTCTAAGCCTCAGTTCCTTGATCCATCAAAGAAAGACAAGATGCATGTGCTGAAGTCAGAGGGCTTAGGTTCCAATTCTCTCTGACATCTGTGCAATTGTTGGTGAGTCACCTAATCTCCCTGGGCCTCAGTTTATTCATCTGTAAAATGAGACTTTTGTTGAGATCCCTTGACCATGGCTACCCTGTTGGGGCATAGTGAGCCAGGTTGCATGCCTTTCTGCCCATTGGGCTTTCCCCTCCTTTTCACCATAGTGAGCTACTTCTCACGTATGTCCCCCAATTGGCTGAGCTCCTAGTATCTCTCCTTCTCATGCCCACTTCAGCTGTATTCTGTTGAGTGGTAAAGGATCCTTTGCCAGGATTCAGCTCCAAAGCAGGATTTTGACATCATGCTCTGAGTGCCATTTAAGGACAATGGTATGCAGCTCTTGGGTGATGAGTCAGAAGCTGGCTACCACATTCTTCATGGAGCGAGACGCCTGACGTGAGGTGCCCCCCCCTCCAGCCACATTGGAGAAGGGGCTCTAAAGAATTCACAAAGGCAGTAGGAGCTGGTGTTCACATAGACCAGTTGTTTCATGACCTTTCTGGGTCCTTGTCATTATGTCCACTTGCCAATGTCACCTTGGGCAGAAAAAAATAATAAATGATGTGTTCAAAACTCCTGGGCAGTCATTGAATCAGTAAGACCCCATTTGGAGGAAAAGGATATTGTTCATGACAGTTAGTCAGATGGCCTAAAACTCATTCTTGCCTTCTTCCCTACATCTGGTAGCCCAGAGGCAAAGTTTCTTACGTTCCCTGAGTGTTGGGAAAAAGAAAAGCCCTGGAATTTTGAAGTGGCTGTGAATGTCTCCCTCTCTCAGGTTTTGGGGCCTCTTGATGGCTTTGAGTTTTTTTCTGTTCTATGTTAGAGTTAATTTTACAAGCTCCTCTAAGGGAAGTGCATTGCTAGTGCATAATTAAAACTCTCCTACTGCCTAATTTGGGACTGGAGTTTCTCGTTCTGATGCCTATAATTTGCCCTTTGTTTTTGAATTTCGGCATCACGCTTGGACTCCCAGGGCCATTTTCTGAGCAAGATGGTGGCAAGAAGCACATCTCCAAAGAGGGATGGAATCCATCCAGAGAAAGCTCCAGCCTGAGAGCAGCAAACAGTGAACAGAGCTTGGAATGGGAAGGGACATTACTGGCCATCAAAGCCTGCCCATCTCTGAACAAGAATCTTCCCTGTATCATCTCTCTTTGCAGAAGGGAAATCTAATTACGAAGTCAGATGGCCAAAAGTTTGCTCAAGCAGCCATTCTGACATGGACACAGAAGCATGGATCTTTAGCAACACACTCATGTCATTAGTGGGTATCTAGGTGGTGCCATAGATAGAGTGCTAGACCTGGAGTCAGGAAGACTCATCTTCCTGAGTTCAAATATGGCCTCAGACACTCTTTAGCTGTGTGACCCTGAGCAAGTCACTTAACCTTGTTTATCTCAGTTTCCTCATCTGTAGAATGAGTTAGAGAAGGAGATGGCAAACCACTCTAACATCTTTGCCAAGAAGACACCTGATGGGGTCCCAGAGAGTCAGACCTGACTGGAATAACTCAGCAATGACAGTAACAAAGTCTTGTGACTCTAGAGCTGGTTAAATGTAATCAGTGCAAGTTGAATTGTTGAGTTTACCATTTTGGAACAGTTGAGATACCACAATATCATAGACTAGGAGTTGGAGGAAACCTGAAAGGTCATCTAGCCCAATCCTTCATTTTACAGATGAAGGAACAGAGTGATATGATGACTTTACTAAGGTATGTAGGGAAACAGAACTTCAGATTTGGAAAGGGTTTCTATGGCCATCCAGTTTGACCCTAACTTGAAAAAGAATCCCCTTCAGGACACACCCAACAAGTAGGGACCTAATCTTCGTTTGAAGATCTCCAATAAGGGGAACCCCCCCCTCCTTTCTGACACATCCCATTTCCCTTTGGGGTAGCTCTTATTCTTAGTAAGGTTTTATTGATGATAAATCTAAACTTGTCTTAAAACCTTACCCTCATTGCCCCTAGTCCTGACCTTTGGGAGCTATCCCCCTTCCATGACAGCCCTAGACGACTGTTACCATACTACCCTTTGATAGCCTCTTCTTCAAGCTAAACACCCCCACTTCTTTCATCCAGTCCTTACAAGAGTTCATGGCCCTGTAGCCTTCTGCTTGCCCTTGTATGTTAGGAAGTGACTTTCAGGTACTATGGGACAAGTGTAGGTTAAACTCAGGTCCTCCTCTTTTCATTTCTGCAGTTTCCTCAGCACTCCCACAGTACCTTCACAACTTACTAAGTCATTTGCCATCTACCTATGATGGTCATTTAGAATGAAAATGGCTTGATGAAAAAGCTGGCCAAGAGGGGGATATGAAGAAGTTCACTAAGTAAGTTGAATGTCATTTACCTGTTTTTCCTGGATAAAAACCCACCAAATCAAGCCAGTACTGTTTTTGTAGGATCTCCTAACTGTTCAATTTCTGCATTATATCTTAGGATAATTCATATCACCAATAGGAGAAATAGGAGGGGGGCTTGAGGTGGGAGGATCTTAATGGAGGGAGGGAGGGAGGGAGAGAGGGAGGGAGGGAAGAAGAAAGAAGGCAAACAGGAAGGGAGGAAAGGAGGAGGGAGGAAGGAAATAAAAAACCATATGACACTGCTTCTTAAACTTGAAGGGTAAAAAGGGTAGGGTGACTAGTTCTCAGAACAAATTAACATGGAGAGAATTGAGGTGTCCACTCTCTGTTTAATGAAAATTAGTCATTCCAAGAAGTTGCTACATCAAGTGGCATATTTTCTTTGTCTTAGATAAAGCCGGTATTTGCCAGGATATCATGTGGTTTTAATGATATTTTCACAGATATTTATGACAATAAACAAGTTTGGCTCATTGCTGCTTTAAAAGCAGTCTTCTCCTGGAAGGGGCGGGGGAATATAGGAATAGGACTTTTTTTTTTATTTGCACAGCCCCCTCTTATTCCAGGTTCTTTCTCATTTGACTCAACAGACTTAACAGAGAAAAATAAATAAGAGGGTTGGGGTTTGGGGGTGGGGCAGGAGGCTCATTTTAAGTTTAATGAATAAGAATATTAAGTCTAATAGAATATTGCGAATGCATGGAGTATGTTCCTAAGCACCACAGATTCAGACTCATGAGACCTCAGAGTTGGCAGGACCTCCAAGGTTATCTAGTCCAGCTAGTACCTGATGGAGAATCTCTGGCACTGTGTTCCCTACAAGGGCTCATTCACATTCAGCCTTTTCTTGAACACTCTAGATACAGGGAACTCACTATCTCCTGAAACCTCCCATTCCACTTTAGGATTGCTCTGACTTTTAGAAAGCATCCTGACATTGAGCCAGAGTCTGACTTTTTATCGCTTCCCTCTGCTGCTCTTAGATCTTTCCTTTGGGACCAAGTAGAATAATTCTCTTCCCTTTTTTTCATTACAGTCCTTTAAATATTTAACGGTAGCTATCACACCCCTCCCCCCACCCCTTCCCAAGTCTTCTCTACTGACTAAACCTCCTCGGTTCTTTCATCGGAGCATCTTCTGTCATGAATTTAAAGCCCTTCACCATCCTTTGCCTTCCTCCCTACCAACCTCCTTTGGCCACTGGCTTCAGGTATGGGCCAGGTTTGTTTACTGTTAAAGGACCAGCCTAGTTAAGTATGTAGAGATGCTCCATGAGATTGGTTCTGACTTCTGCAGCTTCAGCAACTGTTAAAAGCCATCTACCAAGCTGCAGAGAGACCACTGTTGGCATCAGTAAAGGAACGAGCACCCATGCCAGCAAGATCATGGATCCCTGAAATATTCAAGTTAATGAGTTAATGAGATGAAATTCTTACTTCTTAGATGGCTGTTCTGGTATCATGTATATACAACTATTGTGTCATCTTGCATAAATCCCCTTTACCTACATGTTTGGCATCTATAAAGTAGAAAAAGTCAGAGAATAATAAATCTGAGTGGATCTGAGAGAGCCATTGTGGGACAGTTGAAAGTATCAAAAGATCTGGATTCAAATTCCACTTCTGTCACTATCAGGGTGATTTTGGGGCAGTTACATGACTTCTTTGTGTCTCTGTTTCCTTATCTGTAAAATGAGGGCCTCAGAAATCCCTTCCAGCTCTAAATCTATGATCCTTTCATTCCATGACCTCAAGAAATCTTCAGGTATAAACCCCCAGACTTCACATGGCTTAATGTAAACACAGACACTGAACCAGCAATTATCAACTTCTTTGTACCTAGGACTGATTTTTACCTCTCTGTTTCTCAGTCTCTCTCAGTGTTCCTCTCTTCCTTACCCTTTCTTTCTCCCTTTCTCTGTCTCCTATGCTACTACCCCTTCCTGAAAGTGCTCTATGGACCTTTTGTTAGTGGTGGTGGTGGTACTGATTTGTTTAAAATTAGAGTGAATTAACTTTTTAGAGACACTTCTGAGACTGACAATATTCCTTGAGGTAAATGGACTTCTTAGGGTGTCGGGGACAGTAAAACAGAAGGAACTTCAAAACAGCTTTCTTGTTATCCCTCTTGTTTCTAACTAGAACTGTTCTGTTTCATTACAGATGCACCACATTTTCCCTTTGTTGCCTGAATATATCCTGTGTTGACTGTCCAAAATTCATCCTTGTGTCCAACTGAAATCCTTTTTTGGATTTGATCAGAACTTACTTCTCCTTGTTCCCCTACTTGGACATGGAGAAAGGCATTTTGGGATCTTCATCCCAAAATCTTCTGTTGAGACAGAATAAAGTTGCTAACCATTCCCCTGTTTCCTCTGCGCTAACTAGTTCTGATTCTTGTAACCTTTTTTCATAACCCTCCATTCATGTACTTACTAATACAGAATATAGTAGGAGGATTATTTACTAGCTCTTGCATGTCATATTTTAACAGACAGCTGCATAATTTGAGTTTTTCCCTCTTCAACTTTATTTTTACCATAGTGCTGGCCTTTTGATTCATCTTTATAGGTGCCTGTGATCCCTGGGTCTTTTAATGCTACAGTTTTGCCTTGGTGGTCCTTCCTTGTCTTCATGCTATCCTCCCCACCTGGAATGTCCTCTCCATCCTCCCATCTTCACCTGTATGAATCCTGTCTGTCCTTCATGGCCAGCTCAAATGTCATCTCCTCTGTGAAGCCTTCTCTAACCACTCACTCTAAAAGCAAACTCCTTCCTCGGAGACTCTGTTGTATTTTTAACCTCCCATGGCCCCATTTGTGTATTGCCTATATATGTTTTGTTTCCCCTTTTGTTGTTGCTAAATTGCTTCAGTCTTGTCTGACTGACTCACAACTCCATTTGGGCTTTTCTTGGCAAAGATACTAGTGGTTTGCCTTTTCTGTCTCCAGTTCATTTGACAGATGAGGAAACTGAGGCGAACAGACTTAAATGACTTGCCCAAGGTCACATGGCTAGTAAGTGTCTGAAACCAGATTTGAGCTCAGGTACTCCTGACTCCAGGGCAGTACTCTAGCCATTGCTCCACCTTGTTTCCCCTACCACATTGTTACATTCCATAAGGTCAGCAACAGCCGTTCTTTATACATCTTTGTATCCTTCATGGTACCTTGTACCTAGTAGGCACTCAACATCTGATCATCCTGTATTTAAACACCACTAGATCCATGATCTCATCAATGTGGATACTTCCTTCAATGATATAGAGAGTGATAACTCCATGGTTACCCCATGTTTAACTCTTGTCAATGTCTTCCCCCAGACCTATTTCAGTGGTGGATCTGTCCAGTGTGTTGTGTGCCTTTGTCTTAGATTTATGCTGCTTGGTTTTTATCTGTAAGTCTGTTCTCTCCTCTAATTATATTGCTTGGTTTTATTCCAAAAGTCTTTGATTTGTCTCTTAGCAAATTCATAGTATTTACACACACACACACACACACACACACACACACACACACACACACACACACATGAACTCATGCATCCCTATGTTTTCACCTCCCCCAATTTGTCAGAGTTATTTAGAATTCTGTTCCTATCATCCAGGTTGCTTGCAGTCAGTCCTACTTAACATAGTGTAAGCTTTGAATTTGATAAACATATTTTCTTCCTTTGGCCATCACCAACTGTCTGGAACGGTATGAACTCCAGGATGAGAACAGTTGCCACAAGGAAATGTTGACAAAGGGATTTTGACCTTAATAATGTGAGTTGTTATGCAAAGAATCATCCGACTCTTTTCTCATATAGCTGAGCGTACAATCATGGAGTCAGAAGGGATTTCAGGAAGTCATCTTGATTTTTCCCTTGCTTCTCATTAGAACTGACTCTCGTTCATCAAAGAACCTTTATATTGCCTCTCTTCCCAAAAAGAAACTACAGCAAAGAGAATAGCCTCCCCCCACCCAGGCATAGCCTACCAAGCTGAAAAGGTTTTGAATATGACTGATCGGTCATCCTGGGACCAACTAGAAGTTAACCACCAGCAGGGGAAGTTTTTTAGCCATAGAAACTTATTACATTGATAATAAGAAAAATAATTATAACTTCACATAGTTATGCAAAGTTGGCAAAGTAACTTCCATCATATTAGTTCATTAGGGTTTCTCCAAAAACTTAAGGAGCTGATAACATAGGTATTATTATCCCCATTTTTAGATGAGAAGACTGAGGTTCCAAAGGATTGGGTGTCAGTGGCTGGATTCAAACCCAGGTCTTCTTGACTTCAAGTTCAGCACTTTATCTATAACCCCATGTTTGCTCTCCAAATATCTGCTGAAGTTTCTCCTTGTCACAGTCCATCCTGGACACACATCCTGGACAGGGAATGCCCACAGTAATGGAGTCATGGATCCTTTAGACAATGTAACATGAATGATCATTGATTGAGTCAGGCCTTTTACCTCTACAGACAAGACCACTTTATACTATGCCTAATAGATGGAGATCCTTCTCATTCTTAAAATTTTCTAAAGGCATATCTATATCAATCTATTTATTTTATGTTTATATGTTTCTATATAACTTATATTTTACATATACAATATAGATATGTTTATGCTTGTATAGTGTTTATACCTTATATTGTTCAAAGTTCTTTTATACACATTATTTTATGCTAATATGTTTATAATGTAGCTAGAGTAGGTTGTATGACATCAGTTTTACTGCTGAGGAAAATCAAGGAAATTCATCAGGGATTTTGAGCCAGAAGGAACCATAGGACCATCTTATGTTAAAAATGAGGGTACTGGGAATGAGACAGAGTAGTTTATTTGCTCAAAGTGGTCCAGGACCTAGGTGTCAGAGGCAAGCTTTGAACCTGGGCCCTCAGATTGAAAATCCAGAGTTCTTTTGGATTGGGCTTTGCTATGACTTGCTCAAAGTTAAACATCCAGTTTGTTAGTGACCTGTAGAAGTAACATTTATCATTGAGGCAGATAAGATTATAAAGGTCATTCTTTCACCACCACCCCCCCCCAAGATCTGAGTTATGTGAGCAATAAAGGTTAAAGCAATGCATTACTCATCGTCATATATTGTTATAGTCTATTTCGGTGAGTGAAAAGTTATTCCGGGTCCAAATATGAAAGGGTTTCTGTGAACTCGAGAGAAGTTATTAAAGCATTCTTAATACAATTACATATAACAAAAGACATAATTTAACTTCCCCACATGTAACAAAAAAAGTCATTTGAAGCATCAGAGACTCCAGCTGTAGGGGGAGAGATGCTCATCATAGGAGGTTCTACAGGATTGAGAGCATGGGCGAGTGGCTGAATGGATTTGGGGGCCCTTGGGGACATTTCTGTGCATGAGAGAACATACTCAGTTTCTCTGCCTTCCATGTCTACCCCCAAGTGATTTTAATCATATTCATAAACTCCTTAGTGTGTTAAAATCCTAGAAGGCCCAAAACCCTTCATCTGTGGAATGAAAAAAATCACAATAATCCACATATCCTGCCCCAAATGGCCCCAGCTTTGATGTCTTGTCATTCATTTTTGGGGAGGAGGCTGCCACATTCCCTCCCCCGCCCCCCCATGACAGTGGAGCACACTCAGCTGCTTTTCAGATTGTGGTAAAAGGAGAAAGCAGGGCAGGAGAGGCAATCCAAACAAACATTTACTCCCCCCCAAAAAGGACTGATGAACTGAAGTGAAAGTTAATAGAGGGGAGGGGAGGATGAACGACCGAGTTCTGTTAATGGTCAACAGTTTATTAAATGTTGGAACAGTAATTCCGCTCTTGCAGGGCTAGACTGAGAGGCAGGCACTTAATCCAAAACAGCCACTCAGGGTGGTCAGCGTGCCCAGATCTGATCGCCTCCTCCAACGAGAAAAAACAGCATCTTTTTAAATGTCCCATTTTTTTAAACAGCTGGAGGGGGGGGGCGGGGTGAACCGAGGCAGCCGAGCTACTCGGAGCAAAAACCGCTAAGCCAGTGGAGAGGATTTCTCTCCTCTGCCCTGCCTGGGGGATTATTGATTTGGGAGAGAAGCCTGATTTCCATGTAAATAAATTCCGGAGGGCTGGGCTGGGGGGGCGCAAAATCAACTGTCCAGATGCAGCGCCTCTGACTTGCTGACATCACGGCCTCATTAGCATGCAGGGGATGGGAGCACTGCAACAGCGAGGATTCTCGCTCAGCCAGCTCCGGAGCTGACAATTATTTGGCGATGAGCTTACGTGGATCGTCGTTCCACGTCTCGGGCTCGGGGAGCAGAGGGGCCGGATCCCCGCTGCCTGCCAGGGTCAGCCAGTGAAGGCTCGAGCCGGCAGGGAGGGCAGGCGGGAGGCGGGGGCTGCTGGATTCCTTTGGCTTGGCTTGGGAGGGGGCACGGCACGCTGGTGAAGGAGGAGGAAGCCCCGTGGAGCTGGAATTCCGAGGGAGGCAGCGGAAGCCCATCGCGAGCCCGAGGCAGGCCGGCACACAGACCCCGTGCGTCTCCGGTGCCCGATTGCTCCGAAGCCGCTTCCACGTTGTACGTGTGTGGCTCCAGGAGGGCTCCGGCAGGAGCCTGCTCTGTGCCCCATTTCCGATCGGGAAAGGGAAAACAAGATGCGGCGTTCCCCCGTAGTCTGGTTTGCTTTCGTGGAAGTCAGAGTCCAGAGGAAAGTAAACTGTAGCGACTGACCAGCGGAGGGGAGGCTCTGGACAACTGGCCCCCTGGACTGGCATCTTCACCCTCACTGGAGGCAAGTATGAAATGAGCTCGTCTTACGCCTAAGTTGGACTGAGTGCCCATTGCTAAGGAGAATGAGAAATAGCCTTCTTGGAGATGGGTATTTTGGTAGGAGCCCAAAGTATGACATATTAACTTGCTTAAAGCGCTGCTATGGTGACTTCCCCCCCTTTCTACCCTTCTTAGCTCCTGGCCGAAAAGGTTAATTGTTAAATTGTCTGTCCTAGCGGCAGGAAGTCCTCGAGATATCAAAAGCTTAAGCCCTGGTACTTAAGAAGGATTGCTTTAGAAGGACGATGATCCTAGCTCAGCTGTCTTTTAATGTGGCTACAGAGGCAGCGTTGTTTAAGATCTGGCCGGTTGAATCCATTAAGCATTCTCAAAAAAGAGAAATCATTGAACTTCCAGGGGGGAAGGATTCTGTTTGCCTCATTTAGGTTGGTTTTTCAGCTGATAGCTTGGTCTTAAGTACGGTGAACGCAGCTTCAAAATATGCCTGCCAGTCTGGGAGAAATGAACGCCTCTGTCATTACCTACATCTGTTTCCATGGTGGTATTTTCACAGTCAGTTTTGCTGGTTGGATTTTTTTCCCCCTTTTCCCCTACTAACAGAGGGTTATACCTAACACCGACTCTGAGCTACCTACATACTTGGGCGATACCAAAATAGCCCCAAATCTACGTTTTGTGATACTGAGCATAGCTAGAGGCCAAGGAACCCTTTGGGAAACTGTAAACAATCAGTGCCGAGCTGGGTCCTCCCAGTAGATGTGGTTTGTCCCAGATACTGTGCCATCCTTAACTAGACAGCTCTGCTTTTGGATAACTTAGCCTGTCCATGTTTTCATTTCCCTAGTGAGAGATATTTTTTACCCCTTTGGTAATGTTGCCAGTTACCGCAGCCAGGGTGAAGATTTTAGGGTGCCTGCCATGGATGGATCCTTTATATAAACAACCACAGGCTGGCTCTCCAGTGGGTGAGACAGGGATGGGCTTTGCTCTTTAATCTGTTTCCTGGGTCTGTTTTTGAACTGTCTTTGCTATACTTTACCATGAAGCCGGTTGACTTCCTTGCTGGAGGCAGAATAAGCTTATTCCGCCGCTGATTGCTTTCACAGATGGGTCAGTAATAGAGCTCCCAAGGGATCAGGAGTAAGTCACAACTTTGGAATAATTGCCATATTTTGGAAATTCAGATGTCCTTAGATGTTGGAAATTGCATTTCCATTGAATGCTGTCTTAATGTAGATAGATATAAACTCTATATTGTAGATAGACGTTAGAGATACAGACAGATAGATGATAAATTGACAGATGATAGATAGACATTTTTAATCTGAAAATTAAACATTTTCCTTGGAAAGCCAACATAACCAGAAGAGAATAACCTTGTTAGCAACAGCAAATTTTAAAGAGACCAAACCCTAGAACTGAAGTGATCTAATCTAATAAAATAGCACTCTGGCCTGGGAAAGAAAGCCTCCTATGTTATCCAAAAAAATCTATGGATATTTAAGGGAAGATATGACCTCCAAAAATGAAACAACTTATGAGCTAGAATAAGGTTAAAAGTAAAAACATGGCAGAGACACAATAATATAAGATATCCAAGAGATGTTGACTGCACCTCTGTTTGAGAGCAACAGATTCACTGGCCAGAAAACGTGCCATGTGTCTTTCAGTGCTAAAGTCAAATTCCATTTACACTAGAAACTGAAATTCAGGCCCCTCCCCCACCCCCATTCCCAATTTATTTAATTGATAAAATGGTCTTCCTTGTCTAGAGCTACTGTTCCCTGTAGAAAGAAAAAGCAACTGGATGGAGCAATTAAGATCATTAAAGGCTGTCCTGGAGGCCAGGAGCCTTTAAAGACCTGTTCTGACTTTGGCAGCTGGTGAGTTACATTTAGATAACTGGAGGATTCAAGTTAGAATGGCCCAATCTCCCTTTTGATTCTTCTTTTTTTGGGGGGGGGGAGGGAGGAAGGGAGGGGGGGAGACGGAGAGAGAGAGAGAGAGAGAGAGAGAGAGAGAGAGAGAGAGAGAGAGAAAGAGAGAGAGAGTGGGGGCAGACAGTGTGGTGCTTTTATCCAACCTCCCTATCCCAGTTCCTTGACGTTTTCTTCTCCCAGCTCTCCAAAATGTAACCTCGTGATCTACAATCCCATCCCTGATTGGTTCCTTAAAAGTTCCTGGCCTCAACTTGTTCTACCATATGGAATATTTCAGCTTGGGGGGGGATATGACTTTTGAAGAAAAATTGCGCCCCTCTCCCCCTTCCCCTCCCTCCTTCCCATGATTCAGTCCACCTGGTTTTTCCTTTGCATCAGTGACAGACGACATCTTCAGCAGACTTGGGGGCTTCCCACCCCATGCCAGGAAAGGTGTTTCAGAGCAGCTGCTTTTCCCCAACCTCACAATATTCGTGCAATAAGATTCTTATAACTGTAACCGGTACAGACCTGAAAAATGAGCTAAAACTGTGTTTCTAAAGCTAAAAGACTCTGGCTCCGATTCTTCTTTAGTGAAGGGACACAGCACTGGACATGAAAATCCCCTGTCCTATGTGACTTTTCAAAGTCACCTTGTTTGTTCTGGCAAATAAAACTTTCTCTTAATACAGTACTTTTCTAAGTGATTTCAAGTCAAACCATCATACATTTATGAAGCACTTGCTGTGTGCCAAGGACCTTAAATACTTTTAAAATTTAAGCTTCAGTATCCTCCCCAGTAAAATGAGAGAAAAAAATACTTGCACCACCTATTTCCTCAGACCAATGAGGCCATCATCCTTATAGCTGGCATTTATAGAGAGCTTGAAGTCTGACAAAGCACTTGAAGGATGTTACCTGATTTGATTATGTATATGGAAAACCTTGAGAGTCATAACCTATATAAATGCAATGTTTTTATTTGGCCCTAGTGATGTGAGGTAGATTAGGTATTCTCAACTTCACTTGACAGCTCATGGGAGCACAGATTTAGAACCAAAAGGTGATCCAACCATCCCATAATACATTGCAACTTGAAGAGGTTGTATTCTAATGGGAGAAACAGCATGTAAATAATTACATACAGTATGTATGTGAATTGGACATGACAAATATACAGTTTGTGTACTATGCGTGTGTGTATACATTCGTATATGTGTATGCCTCTGTATACGTGTGCATGCAGATTTGTACACAGTATTTATATGTATGCACGTAAAGGTTATATACACGTATATATGCATGCAATGTCTGTTTATATACACATGAGTACTTTGTATATATGTATGCAGAACATGTTTATATACACATGGCATGTGCACACAATACATGGCTCTATATGTGTGTACATACACATTTTTGCTAAGTTCACAGGCTGGGATTCAAATCCAGGACTTCCCACTCTGAATCCTTTTCTTCTCTGGCCCCATCTTTTGAATGAATCTTGTGCCCCATGAGCTTCTAGTGCCAACATATGAACGACCCCCAGGAGCAATGTTTTAACAGCTCCTCTACCTCTCCCTCATTCACTGTGTGTGCCAGGCCTTATCTCTCATCCTCTTCCCCACCCCCCACCCCTATATTTTTTACTTTATCTCATTCTTTTCCCTGGCCAAACCTGCTTGTATGTTTCTGGGTGCAAAGAAAAACCAATGTGGGCAAGGACACTTGGAATTTCTCAGTGAAAGACCTTTCTTTATTCTTTTTTCTTACCCCAAACATCTGGTTGAAACCTTCTCCATGGGGTTATCTGAGTCATTCTTTGTTTGGGGCCTGAAACCTGGATGCTGTGAGGAGAGTTAAGTCCCCCTGGGAAGATGTAGAGGGAGAGGTGAAGCATGGCCTTTGTTTAAAAGCAAGCGTTGAGAGTCAGTGGGAGAGCTAGGAACAGGGGGAGACGCAGAGACAAGACCATTCGTCCCATTAGGGAAGCCTAAGTTCAAATTTGGGGAAGGTGGTGAACTGTTGAATCAGAAGACAACCTCAGATGATCAAGTCTTCTTTCAGAGGCAGATCTGAGTTCAAATCCAGTCTCAGGCACTTTACTAGCTGTGTGACCCTGGCCAAGTTACTTACGTCAGTCTGCTTCTTCAACTGTAAAATATCTTATTTTCCCCCATTTTTTCTCTCAGTTTCCTCAATTGTAAAATGAGATTTAGTAATGAGATTATAAGCACTTAACAGAGTTCTGGTACATAGTAGATGCTTATTCCCTTTCCACTTTCCAGCTGTCATAAGCTAGTCCCAAAAGACAGCATCATGCAGGCATTTTAAAACACCACGTGTGTCTTACTTTTGGCCAATGTAGAACACAACTGAAGGCTGTACTGTCAGCCAGGCTCTTTAGGAAATGTGTAGCATAGAAAGGTGTGCTTCTTCACAGGAGCATGTCTTCACGTGCAGTCTATTTCAGGTTGTATTCTCCAGGCAACAGGGCAGAAAAATTTGGCCCTGAGCTAGATTCCTCTCTCAGTCCCTACCCTCCAACTCCCATCCCATTTGGATGTGGTACTCCAAGAGGGATTTGAGCTCCAGGTCGCTAGACATGGAGAATGGAGATGAGGGAGCCAGATGTTTATGGACAGTTAAAGTCATGGGCACCAAAGCCATCTGAGGTTTGACCTAGTTTGAAAAACTGGCTGCCGGTCCTTGCCAAAGTCACTCTCAGGATCCCTAAAGCTCTCTGGAAGGAGAAATAGCAGCCAATCCGGTTCTTCTGACTCCTCCTTCTATTCCTGAGGATGGTAGACCAAGTCTTACTCATTGCCATCAGAGGCGGCAAGCCCACTGGGCCTATTTCATACAGCTGGGATCTACTCAGGCAGACCTCCCCTGCCCTCCCTTGGACCCTTCCTCCCTAGACACCCCCTTTTCTTGTTATTAAATAGAGCTCCATGGATTTTCCCCACCTCTCTCCAAAGTTAAGAGGGACCAGGGATGAGAATTCTCAGCTGGGCAGCATGCCAGTTTCCAGACTTCTTGGCATATGTTTATCAGTCCAGAGCCCTTAGAGACTGAAGTTCATGAATGTTCCAGGACTTCATTGAGAAACAACTGTACTGTATTATGACCAGGGGATTATATCTGATTTCGAGTAAGTTGTTTTAGAGTCTCTGGAAGTAAGGGAGAAAGTAAGAGAGTGTGTGTGTGTGTGTGTGTGTGTGTGTGTGTGTGTGTGTGTGTGTGTGAGAGAGAGAGAGAGAGAGAGAGAGAGAGAGAGAGAGAGAGAGACTGTGTATTTTTAAAATGCTAATTCCTTCTGATTTTACCTTTTCCTACTAGATGATTGTCTAGATCCTCTAGGAAAGGGATCCTCCTTTTTATATGCTGGACCCCTTGGGCAATCTGATGAAGCCTATGAATTCTTTAGGTGAATAATGTTTTTAAAAACACAGAATAAATACATAGGATTTCAAAGGAAACCATTTTATTGAAATAAAGATGATATATTTTTTTCCCCATCAAAGTTCACAGACATGCTGAAATCCATCCATGACCCTTTGGGGGCCTGTGGACACACACCAATTTAAGAATTTTGCTCTAATATCTACTTTTTAGTGTGGCAACCTTTTGATTTAGAGCCAGGAAGGCCTGAGTTCGAATCTTCCTTTGTATACTTATTCACTCTGTGAGCCCAGAGAAGTCATTTAGCTTTTCTGGGACTTGGTTTCCCCCTTTGTAAAATGAGGGAGCTGGACCCCATGGCCTCTAAGGGTCCTCCAGCTCCAAAGCTCTGATCCTTTGACTGATTAGCAGTGTAATCCCTATTGATCATGGCCCAGCCAGCATCTGAACTCCTTTTGGTTTTTTCTCTTTCATGAAGACACAGCAATGAATGTTTCTATGTCAAACATGAAATGTGTCACTTCCTCCATTATTTGAAACCAGCATGGCCTTTGTAAATGTCATGGTTTGGGTGGTCACATGTCACTGGTTCAAAAGCCAGGGAAGTAATGCTGAGGTAAGAAGAAATGTTGTGCCTTGCAACAGCAGGAATACCTGAGAATCAGAGAGAACGAGGGACCTTGGAGGTCATCCTTGGTCAGGCGTTCTTAACCCAGAGACTGGACACTTACCCCCAAGGGATTTATGCATAATTTCAAGCAGTTTGGACTTGGATGGGAAAAAATGTTGCTTGTCTATTTGCCCCAATCTCTAAATGAAATTTAGCATTCCCTTTGATTATCAGTGTAGCCAGCATTCGTTATTACATTTATTATTATGAATGCAAACATGATTCTAAGAAGGGGTCCATAGGCTTCACTAGTCTGCCAGAGGGGTCCAGGACACACAGAAAGGTTAAGAACCCTTGACTTGGTTGAATCCCTTCATTTTAGAAGGGAGGTAAGGATTGGAAACTCAGTAAGAATAAATTCCATTCCTAAGTTCACAGGAATGAATAAGTGGTGGGACTGAACTGGGAAGTCGGGGTGTCTTGCCAGATCCCCAGTAATCCTTCTGCTGGGAAGCAGTTGATCCTGGTGGAAGCCAGCCCTATTTAGTCACAGAATAAGAAATTAAATTATATCAGGTTAAAGTGTAGAAATGTGGCAAACCAACTGGGGTCTGGCAAGGGTGGCCCATTACCCAGAAGCTGTGTTCACACCTTCTCAGTTCAGAGTAAGATGTCAGCAAAGTCATTCCTAAAGTGGGTAGATTTTAGTGGGTAGTTCAGTAGCTGAAGGAAGGATTGCTTTATATTTACAGGATTGTTAGGTCTCAGGCAGAAAATCCAGGTGTCATTGAAGAAAATTAGAAAGTGGATGCAAACTATTTTATACATCTTAAAATACTATTAGAAATGCCTACTAGCATTGCCTCAGATGCTGAAATACAGAGGACATCTAGCTCTGAGAGAGGAGTGTACCTTTGCCCCCCTCCAAAAATCCCACTAAGGACCAAGAGCTGTGTGAACAGGAAATGTATTTTTAAAGGCTTACTATGTTTGAGAGGGTAAATTCACCGCCCTTGGCATCCACGCTTCACCTTCACCTTCACCTTCAGAAGCTAACAAAACATTAACTATCCAGCTAATTATATGATCATAGATTTAAGGTTAGAAAGGAGATCATGGAATCCAGCCTCCTAATTTACAGATGAGGAAACTGAGGCAAACAGGTTAAGTGACTTGCCTAGGGTCACAAGGCTAGTAAGTGTCTGCAGTGGGATTTGAACACAGGTCTTTCTAACTTGCTCCTTACTAGTAAGTAGAAAGTTAGAACAGATTTATTGTCTGTAAGCCACATTCTGTGTGAGGATCTGTTGTACCATGGAAAATATACTTGACTGGACTTGAAAGGGATAGGTAACTTTTAATCCCTTTTCTTGGTCCTTCTAAATGTGAATTCCGAGGATGGTGAGATGTAGGATCAGAGACATAGTCCTAGGAGGCATCTTATGAGGGCATCTAAGCCAACCTCCTCATTATTCCTTTGAAGAGCTGGGACCCAGAGAGATTGACTCAGGCTGTATTCAAAAGGATGCTTCCTCTGGGCTGGACACTGGACTCTGAGGGTCTTCTCCCTTTTACAGCTTAAAAAGAAAAATATGTGGGAACTCAGAACTGTAAAATGATTTGTTTTTGCCATGTGACCCAATAAATGGCAAGGAGGTAGGTGCTGTTTTCAGGACCTGGAATCAGAGCCTAGGAAGGCACCGTGGAGGTCACCTCTTGCCAACCTTAGCCAATGTATGAACCCCATCTAGGGCATAAGGAAAGCAGTTCTCTGCTTATAGATGGGAAAGTTTGAGCTGATGATGCCCTTTGCCTCGGGCACACCCCAAGAAGTTAGTTCAGTTCCCTTAGGCAGTTTATTTGTGAAAGGCTGTTATAGGTTATCATCTTCCTTCTTCCTAAAAGCAGAAAGTTAAACAAGTGTCCTGCTTCTTTGAGGATTCTTGGTAGTTGGGCTCCTGTTCATTGAGGTTTTTTTGCGTTTTTGTTTGTCTCCCCCTAGGGAAGCAGGTTCATTTGTGCTCAGGCCCCCCGGCCCAATGGAAAAACTGCTATTGTCTTTGATTAGGGATGGAAGTGGGCTCTTTATCTAGCTCTCTGACAGGATGCCCCCAGAGGAATGCCAGCCTTGCCATCTGCTTGCTTTACGGAACTCTTCTTGTCAGACTTTCTCCCAACAGACCTTTCTTCGGTTTCTCCTCTTTTAAGAAACTCCTATATGTTAGCATCCCACATCACCTCAGCCATGGATTACAGATTTAGATCTGAAAGGATTTAAACAAGTCATCTGTTCTAACTCCCTTATTTTACATATGAGGAAATGCGGTGGGAGGGAGTCATTTGCCCAAGACCCCAGAGAAAATAAGTGGGAGATTTAATATTTAAACCCAGTTTTTCTGACTCCAAATCTAGAGTTCCTTTTCACTATACTATGTGTATATGGGCCATCAAGTGGTTTGACCCTAAACCTCATCCATACCCCCAACTCTCCTTTCTTCCAATGATCGCAAGCCTGCCCACATATAATGTGGAGCTAGGATCAATCTGTTATGTTCATTCTCATCCTCTGAAACACCATTTGGCCAGATGCTTGCCCTGTGGATAGCAATATGGTGGATCTATGCCATGTTTCATATACAGACTGAGCCCCTTTTTGAAAACAACTTCATTAGAAAACAAAGGTGAAGGTACAGTTATGCTAAGAATAGTCTTGATCTGCCCTTGGCACCACGAATTCAGCCTCTTCCTGGAATGGGCTCTGGGGGGAGGACAGGTGGATAGCAACGTACTGGGTGTGATTGATCAAACGAGCTGGAGCTTGCCCTACTTTCAATCTGTCAATTTGGCTGCTTATCTGGGATTCCCTAAATAGGACTCTGGTTTGTCCTTGAAGGTCTTAAAAATAGTTCAAAACTCTGAACAGTTCGGCAGCTGAGAATTGAGTGTCTGAGCTGGTAACCATGATGTGATCTGGATAGATGGAATTTGCAAGGAATTTTCCAAATATCAAAGATGAAAACAAATATTTCGGTGTGTAATATCTACTGAGTGCTTAAGAGGAAAAGAAGTCAGGAAAAGCATCAGACATGATCTTATGCTTAAAAAAATCTCCAAAAAGGGATGTGAATAGTGTTCAGTCTTGATCCTTTTCTTTAGGTTAGATTGCTGCCAACCCAGACAGGCAGATGTTCCATTTGTTTCCATATTTCACTGACTCTTTAAGGCAGTGGAGAGAGCTCTGAGTCTGAAGTCAAAGGGCCTGCATTCAAATTCTGACTGCCATTTGCTGCAAACTAGATAGGATAGAAAGTGGAACTGAGAGTTAGGAAAAACTGAGTTCAAATCCAGCCTCAGACACTTATTAGCTGTGTGATCTGGGGTGAGTCTTCTCTATCTCAGTTTCCTTATCTATTATAGGGATAATAGTAGCATCTATCTCATGGGATTGTTGGGAAGGTCAAATTGAGTTAGCATATACAAAGTGCTGTGCAAACCTTAAAATGTTATACTAATGCGATTATTTATCATTTCCTGGGTCTCAGTTTCCTCCTCTGAAAAACGAGCAGATTTGACACAGCAGAGCTTCTTAAACTTTTTCCACTCTCAACCCCTTTTCACCTGAGAAATTTTTACACAATCCCAGATATATAAGTATGTAAAATAGGTATACAAATCAAACATTTACTTGATAATAAATTATAAAGAAATTTGTTTTGAAACAATTCTTTGGTATACACATAATTTTACCATTTATTAAAGACGAAAACAAATTTCCATACTAATGAGATGGATGCATTTGTTTATTTTTACATAAAGAATTAAATCTTGGTGGAATATTTGATACTGATATTTTGGTCGTTAATTCAGAAATGTTTTACTGTTGTCAAATTTTTTGTGACCCCCCCATATTCAGTTATCCCATGCGGCATCTAGACCCATGGTTTAAGGGGTGCTAGAGTAGGTCTTTTCTTATTCTATTTTCTATTCTATTTATTGCATTTTCTTATCCTAACTCAATGATCTCCGTGTGATTTTAGTGATGGAGGCCCTCCCTCCATCAGTGCAGATTGCAACTTATTTATGCTTTATCTTGATTAACCTTTGTAGATGTCCTTTCAGAGATCTTAAATGGAGTGTCATCTATTGGGAGCCCAACTCTTGACATTACATGGAGACCAATGAAGTCTATGGGCTGTCCATGTCTCCCTCTTACTCCCTGACCAGCCCACCTTCTCTTCCCATCCTACTTCTCACTGAAAGCATCCTTGACATTGTCTCTTTTGCCCTGTAGATCATTTGTCAAGGCTCATGGGGAATGCTTACTCTTACCTTGGACTTTTCTGATTCTTCTTTGAGCTCTCTTCAGCTTGAAATCTTTAGAGACAGTGAGTGGTTTTTCATTACTTGTACCCTTGTAGGAATGTTGACAACCCTCTGTTTATTTACATGAAGTAAGGCAGAAAACATATGCTTGCCAAAGGCATTTGCCACCATTTTGGAAAAGAATCCAAGTGGAAAAGGGATTTCCTATAGATGATGGAGTTTCTTTGTTATTCTTGGTTACAAATGATATTGGGCTGATTATATCAAACCTTGTATTGCTGTGTCTGTGATGAGATGTAAAATAACTCAGAGTTTAGCCTGATAACAATTACTCCTGCTAGCTAGTTAGCATTTGTATAGTACTTTAAGGTTGATAGAACACTTTATATAGTTATCTCATGTTATAGAAGAGGAAACTGAGCCTAAGAGAGGTGAACTGACTTTCCCAGGGCCATAGGACGAGTAAATATCTGAGGCAGGATTTGAATTCAGGTGTTCCTGACTCCCAAGACCTGCGCTCTATCCACTGTCTGCCTATCCACACAGGAAGAACCAAGTGATATGAATATAAGTACTTTATTCCACTCATGGAATAAGTGCATGGACTTACAGACGTGTGTGTGTGTGTGTGTGTGTGTGTGTGTGTGTGTGTGTTTGTCCTTCTGTCGAAGAAGAGCATGCCATCAGAGAAATAATATGACTGAAACTTGGTTTTGTTTTGAGTGAGGGAGGGCTGTACAGGTCACCAGCCTCACTTCTTCTCCAGAGTCATCTGAATCCAGTGACTAGATAGATATTCATCAGGATGACTGGAGATGACCCAGGAGGAGGCAACTGGGGTTAAGTGACTTGCCCAAGGTCACACAGCTAGTGAGTGTCAAGTGTGTGAGGTGAGATTTGAACTCAGGTCCTCCTGACTCCTGCACTGGTGCTCTATCCACCACACCAGATGGACAATGAAATGTTCCTGGAATTGAACAGGGAGAAAAGGATGGAAGGAGATAAACATTTCCTAAACACTTACTATGTGCCAGGCACTATGCCAAGCAATTTACCGATACTATCTCATTTGATCCTGTGAGCTGGATGTTACTGTTGTCCTCATTTTGCAGTTTGAGTAAACTGAGGCATAGAAAAGTTAAGTGATTTGCCCAGGGCCATACAATTTGTAAGTGTCTGAAGCTGGATTTGAACACAGGTCTCCCTGACTTCAGTCCCAGTCCGCTGTCCACTACAGCTGCCTGAACAAGAGGAGGTGAGTAGACTGGATTCCTTTGGGAAATCAAGCAGGGACTTTAATGATTCCAATTATAAGAGCTTCTCTTTATAAAAAATAGTCTTCTAGTGAGAAGTTCCCGTTGGTCAAGAAAAATTGTCTCCATCCAATGGCAATCAGTTGTTTTATCCCCTTCTCCTCTGAGGAGGTACGATGGTGATGGCGTACAACAATGGGAAGTTAAATGGCTTCAAAGTTAGAGCTGGGTTCAAATTCTGCCTTTCATCCATACTGGCTTTGTGTCCCTGGGCAAGTTGATTACCTTCTCATCGCTCTAGGGAACTTTCTGTGACTAAATTGCAAAGAAAGTACTGACCTGCATTCGGAGAGGGAGCTTCCTTACTTGGGAGTTACACCAGTGAAATCACAGGTCTGTTTATTCCTATCTATTTGAAGAGATGCTGCATTATTGTGATTTGTAGAGTTGAAAGGAAATAACCTCCATTTTATAGATCAGCGAACTCAAGTTGCTCAAGCCTCATTTGGCAGGGCAATTGGCTTGCTTTGCCTCTTGATCCTGTGCTAGCCTATGTTTCTGAGGGTTTTACAGAGTCTTTTCACTCTTCAGTCAGATATTCACCGAGTGGCTTCTCCATACAAAGCACTTGACTGAGTAACCTTATGGATGGTGACAAGTAGGAATGGCCATGTCCATCAGTTGTTGGGCTCACTCTGTGACTCAAAGCCATGAATTGTTGACCTGAAGCAGAACAAATATTAAAATCATTTTCAAACCCATCACCCCCGTGGACCATGTGAATTCAATTCATCAAGGGCTTCTTTCCAACATCCTATGAAATGAGGAAATGTTATTTTCTCCCTCCTTACCTCCCTCCTTCCTGTCTCAGCTACAAAGCTGGGAAGATTGCTGTTCCTCCTAGAACAAAACCCCAAAGCCTGGCTTGGAGATAAAACTGGAGAGGTGTAGCCAGAATCTTGCCTCCCTCCTTCCCCAGGAGATCTCTCAGCCTGCCTGATTTGAGCTGAATCTGTTCTGGAACTCCTCTACCCCCTTTGTGTCTGTATCTATCTAGAGCAAAGGGTCTTGTTTCCCACAACTCTTTGTCTTGATCAACCCCTCCACCCTTCACCCCACCCCTCTAATCCCCCTTTTGCCAGTTCTTTGGCACTTAGTTTCCAAAGCTCTTTCTCTTTGGCCTCATTTTGCTAAGTTTATGTTGAGCCCATCAGCATGGATATTAATAAGAGCCCTTGACAAGTTTAGAAGGGTGTGCCTGGAGCCAAAATTCCCCCTAAGCCAAGCCCCTGAGGGAAGGTGATGCCAGCTGGCCTTGTTCCACTCCAGCCAAAAGGATTTCTCATATATGCAGTTGGCCCAGCCTCCCTGGATGAAAGGTGCTCTAATGTAAACTTACAATGTTATTAATAAGCAGCCACTTAAGAATTTACTGTGCCTTCCCAATGATTGGGGGGCCTCTCTGTGAGCAGGGCTGGAAAACAGCCCATTTCATTGTACATGGATAAAGTGACCAGTACAGTAAGAGAACGATGGCCTTTGAAAAATGGCAGTGAGGATTGTATACAACTAGAGGTTGGTATACAGCTGGAAGATGGTATACAACAGGAGGGACAATGTCTTCCAAACTTAGGAGCTCCCAGTCTAATGACAACAACCGCCTCTTCCCTTTCAGAGTTCTCAAAAAGATTCAGAGTCAAAGGACCTGGGTTCAAATCTCCAATCTTCCATGTACTACCTGTGTGAAACCAATATGATGTAAGCTCCTTGAGGGCAGAGATCAGGTTCATGCCTGGTACCTAGTAAGTGTTTAGTGATCCTGAGTGTTGGTAAATCATTTAACTTCTCTAGGCCTCCAGTGTTCTCATCGTTACGTTAGGGATTTAGACCTCTTACATCCCATCTAGCCACATATCCATTATATTTTTCCCCAAATTTATTTATTTGTTTTCAGTTTTCCACAATCACTTCCATACATTTCAAATTTTCTCCCCAGGATGGCATACAGTCTTGTATGGGTTCTACACATACATTCCTATTAAACACATTTTCACATTAGTCGTGTTGCATAGAAGATTAAAACAAATGGGAGAAACTATGAGAAAAACAAAACATAACAAAAGAGAAAATGATCTGTGGCATTCTGTGTTCTGAGTCCATAATTATTTCTCTGGATGAGGATGGCATTTTGCATCATGAGTCTTTTGGAAATGTTTCAGGCCATTGCATTGCTGTGAAGGGCTAAGGCTGTCATAAACAGTCCTCACATACTGTGGCTAATACTGTGTATAATGTTCTCCTGGCTCTGCTCACTTCACTCAGTTCATATAAGTCTTTCCAGGTTTTTCTGAAGTTCTCCTGTTCATTATTTCTTATAGCACAATAGTATTTCATTATGTTCATGTACCACAGCTTGTTCAGCCATTCCCCAATTGATGGGCACCCTCTTGATTTCCAGTTCTTGGCCACCATAAAAGGGCTACTATAAATATTTTATACATTTTTGTCCTTTTCCCATTTTTATGATCTCTTTGGGATACAGCCCTAGAATTGGTATTGTTGGATCAAAGGGTATGCACATTTTTATAGCCCTTTGGGCATAGTTCCAAATTACTCTCTAGAATGGTTGGATCAGCTCACAGCTCCACCAACAATGAATTACTGTTTCAATTCTCTCACATCTTCTCCAGCATTTATCATTTTCCTGTTTTGTTGTGTTAGCTAATATGATATGGTACCTCAGAGTTGGTTTTGATTTGCATCTCTCTAATCAATATAATTTAGAGCATTTTTTCATGTGACTATAGGTGGCTTTAATCTCTTCCTCTGAAAACTGGCTATTCATATCCGTTGACCATTTATCAATTGGAGAATGACTTGATTTCTTATAAATTCAGCTTAGTTCTCTATGTATTTTAGAAATGAGGCCTTTATGAGAGATAGTGGTTGTCAAAATTGTTTCCCAGCGTTCTGCTTCCCCTCTAATCTTGGTTGCATTGGCTTTGTTTGTGCAAAAACTTTTGCATTAGATGTATTCAAAGTTATCCATTTTGAATTTTATAATGTTTGATCATAAATTCCTCCATTCTCCATAAATCTGACAAATAAACCATTCCTTACTCCCCTAGTTTGTTTATAGTATCAGTCTTTATACCTAGATCATGTGCTCATTTGAACTTTATTCTGGTATATGGTGTCAGGCATTGGTCTATGCCCTGTTTCCCCCATACTATTTTCCAGTTTTCCCAGCAGTTTTTGTCAAACAATGAGTTCCTATCCCTAAAACTGGGGGCCTTGGGCTTATCAAACAGTAGACTGCTATAGTCATTGACTACTGGGTCTTACGTACTTAACCTATTCCATTGCTATGATATGATAGGGGTACCTCTATTTCTTAGCCAGTACCAAGTGGTTTTGATAATTGCTACTTTATAATACAATTTAAAATCTGGTATGGCTAAACCCCTTCCCTAGCCTTTCTTTTCATTAATTTTCTTGATATCCTGGCCTTTTGTTCTTCCAGATGAATTTTGATACAATTTTTCTAGCTCTATAAAATAATTTTTGGTAGTTTGCACATACGTTATCTTATGACAAGTTGGAAGTGTGTCAAATTGTAGTGCTAGCATTTGAGCTTAAATCTTTCTCCTGAGTTCTAGCTTGTATTGCTGGCTTGCCTGCCAGATATTCACTTGGATGTGCCATTGGCATTTCAAACTAAACTCATGCAAAATGAAACTTCTTATATTGCCTCTCCATCCCTTCCACCATCATCTACCCCTCCTCAAAACTTCCCCATTTCAGTGGAGCATGCCATCATCTTTCCAGTCATCCAAGCTCCTATCCTCAATGACCTCCTTGACTCTTCTCCCTCCCTAACCCACCCTCTCCAACCCACCCTTCCCATGCCTAGTCATTTACCAGACCTTGCTGGTTCTACCTTCATGACTTACCTCACATTATCAGATCATAGATCTAAGCCATCTAAACCAACACCTCCTTTTACAAATGGGGAAGTTAAGGCCAATGAAAGTTAAGTGACTTGTCCAAGGTCACCCAGGAAAGTAAGGACCAGAAGTGGGATTTGAACCCAGATCCTCTAAATCTAGAGCCAGAGTTTTTCCCATAGTACCATTCAACTTTTCTCTATTCACATAGTCACTCCCCAGATTCAGCCCTAACCTATAGATGTCTCAATGTTCTCACTGCTTTCAATGTCCATTGTCTGCAAGCCATGTTTCACACAAGTCTGAATAAGTCACTTCAGGGGCTCCCTTCTGTGTGTGGGATAAAATACTAACTCCTCAGTTTGTCATGTAAAGCCTTCCACAGCTTCATACCTAACCTATCTTTCCAGCTTCATCTCTGTTCTAGCCAAAGTGGCCTCCCAAGTGTTCCCTTAATGGAACATGCCATCGCCAGTCTCTGTGCCTTTGTCCAGCCTGTCCTCCATTCCTGGAATGCTCACTACAAACCTCTGCCTATTAGAATCCTTGTTTTCTTTAAGGCTAAACTAATTTGCCATTTCCTGCATCCCTGATCCTTCCATTTGTTTCTGCTCTTTCCCTCATGAAATTATCTTGTATTTAATTATCTGTGAACTTATTGAAACCCAGTGGGCTATAGATTCATAGGAGACAGATTGTTTAGGTTTTATCCCTATGTCCCCAGTACCCTGTACAGTCCCCTACATATAATGAAATGTTAACAAATGTATGTTAAATTCCTTAGCATGTAGTGGGGTTTTGAACACACAGTAGGCAATTCATACCAATAGACTGAATTATTCCTCAGCTTAATAAGAAACAAGATGGCAGCTTTCTAAGCATTTTAAACTATGAGATACAGAAATAGAACTTGGTCAGCCTCAGTCTGGATAGTGAAACCCACTAAAATCTCTTTATCGAAGGGACAGTCCCAGTTGTTTTATGTATGTTCTTTTTTAAAAAAAAAACAACTTTATTTTATTTCTATAAGCAAGTATTTATTTTCTCTACTTCCCACATCTCTCCTCCCACTGGAGGGGGAGAAAAAGAAAGAAAAAAAATGCCATTGTGACAAATATGTATAATCAAGCAATACAAATTCTTACATTAACCGTGTCCAAAAACATATGCCTTAGTGAGAGGATCACCTTCTTAGCTGGAGGTAAATAGCATCCGTGGAATCACGGATGAGCATTATGTTGATCAGAGTTCTTAAGTCTTTCAAAGTTGTTTGTCTTCAAAATGTTGTTGTAATTGTGTAAATTGTTCTCCTGGTTCTATGCCTCAGTGCATGTAAGTCTGCCCAAGTTTCTCTGAAACCATTGTCCTTGGATAATTTTCCATTACATTCATATACCCTACTTGTTCAGTTATTCCCCAGTTGATAGACACTTGTTTCCAATCCTTTGCCTCTACCAAAAAAAGTACCCCAAGTATGTTTGTGCCTATAGGTCCTTTTCCTCTTCTGTGATCTCTTAGGGTATAGGTCTGGTAGTAGTGTTACTAAGTGAAAGAGAAGGTACCAGTCTATTGGCTTTTGGATTAATTTTATGTCTCTTCATCATCTGAGAACTCAGTTTGGAATGATAAGAAAGTTTTAAGCAGGTTTTTCCCAGATACAATGTAGTAGAAATATAAATCCTTGGTGTCTGACTTGAGTTTCCGCTCTGCTACTACCTGCCTTTAAGCCCCTGAACCTCAGCTTCCTTATCATTCAAATAAAGAGTCCATTTTGATGAGCTCCAAGTTTCCATTCCATTTCTAGATTCTGTGCTCCTATAAATAGTCTTTTTTACCTCCCCGCTCCCCGCTAAATTATTCTTTAAATGTCCTAGGCAAAATGTTTACATCATCAAAAGCCTAAATATTTTAAAAATCAGTTCTAGGTGAAATGAAATAAACTGATTTATCACATTGGAGGGCCCCCACTTTACCTTCTTTGTGTATTCTTAATATGGCAATGGCTCTGACAGGCTGGGGAGGTGACCTGAGCTTCCCCAGACACCCAGCTTCTTGCCTCCAAGATAGCAGGGATGTAAACAGTGGAGCTGCTCTGCCTTCACCATCTATGGACAATGTGAATTCCCCAGCTGATGGTAGTCAAATCTTGGGGATAGGGTCAAGAGGAAAACATACTGTCCTTCAAGTCCCTGAGAGACAGCACTTTTTCTATCCAGAGTTGTAGCCCTGCTGCGACACACTTGGGGCAGTTACTTCCCTGTTTCCAGTCTTTAAAATTGGGATGGTCATTTGAAAGGTGTATGCAAAAGAGGTTGGGCCAGCTTGGAAGAAAAACACCAGATGAGTGTATATCCAAACGCACTAATATTGTGATAAATCGGTAATCTCAAACATGTGGGTATATATGCCCATTGTGGGTGCTTCTTATACATTTCCTATGATAAGCTCAGCATTTTGTGAGGTGGGGGGGGGTGGCAAGCAGGAGGCGTAGAAGCCTTCCTTGAGTTTTCCTGCTATCATGAGGCTATCAGTAAAGAACTCTTGCTAACTGAGGATGGTTTACAAAGACCATCTTTAAGAGGCAGTGTGGTACAGGGACTAGAGTGATGAACTTGGAGTCAGGAACACAGAGAAATGTTTTTTTTTTTTGAAAAAAAAATTGCTGGGTTGCACAGACTATTGAAATGTCCAATGCACATATATGCCCATGAATATATCCTAGTTATTATCTGCCATCCTAAAATTGAAAGTACAAATAAGTTTCTCTTGTGACTCTGGGAGGGGAAGATGGTTCTACGCATCAACTTCATAGGAGTTTGTCTGCATTTCTTCACATGCAATCTTAGGAATTCACCCAAATGCAAAGCAGTTAAAGGCATGAAGGCTCTTGGTCATCCCTTTGCATGCTTTCAGGCTTATCACGTTTTCCTTTGTATTCCAGTTATTTGTCGACATGCCTAATCTCCACTGGACTTCTGGAGGGCGAGGTCAAGGTCATTTTCAGTTGTTGCTCTCCCCCAGTGCTTGTGTATAGTAGGTGTCCAATCTAGGTTGTAGGGAATGCAGTTCCCTCCGTAATAGCTTGCAGGTGGGCAATCATAAATGCAAATCAGAAAGCTGAGAGAACCCTTCAAAAAGGTTTAGGCTTTTGAGAAAATTCACCCAGGAGACTGTCAAAGGAAAAGTGACTCACTTGTACTGCTGGAAAGCCAGAAGCCAGTCTAATGCAAAGTAGGGCACTGCACGCATTTCTTCATCATGCTATAAATCTGCAAATTAAGAAGAGGAAACAATTGTCATAGAAAGTTAGGTTACTTTGACTTCAGCAAGCCTCCAGAGAGGGAGGCCCTTCTTAGCCCAGATGGTCAGAGCCAGCAGAGCCAGAAGGGAGAGCTTGGAGTTTGATGGGACCAGGCAGCAGGCTTTGGCACACCAGCCTCATACCCAGCTGGGTCTGGGTTGCCGTCTCTCCCTCCCAGCCTCTGCATGTGTAGGAAACTATTTCCCAGAAACAGCAAACGTCAAGGTTCATGCTTGACTCCATCTTTCACTGTTTGAGCACCAAGGAAAAGAGCCAGAGAACAAACTGTAAATGCATCCAGTGAGTGTCCCTGGCCCATGCAGATGGGGCTCTGTAAGCCAGCAAGCAGAGCCCATCTTACCTATCTACCCATTAGTCAGTCACTAAGTATCTATTAAGTACCTGCTCTGTACCAGGCATTGGGCTAAGCTCTAGAAAAGCCAAACAGCCTCTGCCCTCAAGTAGTTTATATTCCAAAGGGTGGGGATGGGGGGGGGGGGAGTCCATGCACAAATTGAAGTATAAGATGCAAGATACTTCTGGCAATGGAGAGGAATCACATCCATTTCATCAAAATTTAATCAAAAAAAACAAATGGAAAATCTTACTAGACAAACCAGTCTCTGGATGCAGTGACATTGAAAAAACCCAGAGCCAGGCTGGGATCCAGGGTGTGTTCAGAAGTCTTCCAGTGGGCAGTTAATATGAAGTAACAAAACAGAAGGTCAGAAGGACTTGGAAGAGGAATTAGACTTGTTCTGTTTGACCCCAGGAAGAAAAAAGTATTGTGTGTATATAACCCTGGTGGCAATGAGAGACACTAGAGGCTGCAGCTGGCCTTTCGTAGTCCTTGTTCTATGCCCTCCTTGTTATGCCTGGTAATAGAAACAGTCACTTCAGAACAGTTGGCTAATTTGTTTATCATATGAAAAGTATAATGGTCCTTCAGGTCTGTGTAGTCTCCTTTTCTGCTGCTTTTTGGACTTCACATTAAATAAAAAGTTAAGTATGCAATTACAGTAGCTCAGAGCCCCCAGCTAAGAAAATTCCTAACATTAAGGCAGAGGTTTGGCTCACTGCCCTAATTTAAATTTATTCTTATCTTTATCCAACCACTGGCATCTTTATAATTGGGGGAGGGGAGGAGGGATCCAGTTACTTGGAAACATTGGGATGAGAAAATGAAGAGAAGATGTTACAGTGTCTGTAAATGGAGAGTTACTATGGGTTTTCGGTTCATTTCCTGTTGTGTGGTAGCTCCTGCCTCCCCTACTTGACACCTTTACCACTGGGTCCTTTGTACAGAGGTGTGTGGATTGAGACACAAGTGCCCTCACTTCCAGGGTCTTGTTAACCCCGGGTCAGCCAGGCCTTCACCTCACTGAATCACAAGATTTGAGAATTAGAAGGGAGCATTTCATTCATTCATTCATTCATTCATTCATTCATTCATTCACTCAAGAAGCATTTCTTAGATGGCTACTATGTGTCAGAGATACAAAGACAAAAACAAGACACTGTGTACCTTCAAGTAGATTACAACTTATTGGAAGAAAACAACATGAACTCAGAGAAGTCAGTATAAAAGATGGCGGGGTGATGGTGGTGGATAAGGCACTAACAGCGGGGAGAATCGGGAAATGAATGAATGAATGAATAAACATTTATTAAATACCTATTATAAGCAGGGTACCGTGCTAGAAAAAACTTTGTATACCTTGGAAGGAAGCTAAGACTTTTGAGAGTCAGAGTTGAGGAGGGAGAACGTTCCAAGCATGGGAGACAGACAGCCAGTAGGTGGAGAGAGAAATGGAATGCCATGTTTGGGGTACAACAAATAAGTTCATTTGACCAGAGTATAGATTACTAAAGGGAAGGATGGGCCTTGAGCTGGGAAAGCTAGGCTGGAGCCAAACTCTGAAGGGTTTTAAATGCTGAACCCTCTCCTTGAGGCAAGGGAGAGCTTTCCAGATCAGAGTGACATTGTCACTGTACAAGGAGCTGTGCTGTAAGAGGATCCACCTCGGAGATCATCCAACCCTAGCCTAACCCTAACCACGTTTGTTGATATTCAGTTGTTTTTAAGTTGTGCCTGACTCTTCTTCCAGGGTTACACTGCTAGGAAGTATCCAAGCTGGATTTGAACTCAGGAAGATGAATCTTCCTGATTCCAGGTCTGCCATTCTATCTACTGCACCACCTAGCTACCTTCTTTTGTGGTTGTTTCGTCATGTCTGATTCTTCGTGATCCCATTTGGGATTTTCTTGGCAAAGATACTAGAGTGGTTTGCCATTTCCTTCTAAAGCTCATTTTACAGATGAGGGAAATGAGGCAAACAAGGTTAAGTGATTTGTCCAAAGTCACACAGCTACTATGTCTGAGGCTGGAATTGAACTCAGGAAGAGGGGTCTTCCTAATTCTAGGCCCAGTACTCTAGCCACTGCAGCACCCCATCACTGCCTCTACTCTAACCATTCCTTTTAAAATATCTCTGACAAGTTAAGTGGTCATCCAGCACTTGCTTGAACACCTCCAGTGACAAGGAGCTCACTACCTTTCAAGGCAAACTCTCTGTTTCCAGAAGTCTCTTTGTTTTTTAAGGAGTTCTTTCCTTCTATTGAGCACCTTTTGGGATGCTGTGCTTTATTTCATAAAGCTATAATTCTAACCTTCCTTCCTTTGTACATCCTGGTGCCCTAGGTCTTTTCTTTGGGTTTCAGCTAGCTTCATGCTAGTAGAATGGAAGAATGGAAGAAGAAAGGAGAATGGAAACCTGGGTTCAAATCCCACCTCTAATCCTTTATATCCGTGGGAGAGTCATTTAGCCTCTTTGCCTCTTCAGTTTCTTCAGGGAGCTAGACTAGGAGGCTCCCAGGATTCCTTCCAACTATAACTCCATGATCCTGTGATCTTAGGCAGGTTGTTGACCCTCCCCAGGCCTCAGTTTCCTCATCTGTAAAATGAAGGGACTCGATTAGGTGGGCCCTGAATCCTGTCCAGTTCATAGCCTCTGACCTTCAATCAAAAGACAGCAAACAGATCAAGGCCATGTAGTTCAGTTAAGGCTGTTTCTCTGCCTTGGTCTAAATAGGGTGACTGTTCTTGAGAAAAATGAAAGGTCTGAGCCCCAGTGCAACCTGGGAAAGCTGGACCCTTTTCCAGTCTTTCCCGGGTTTGCCTCTCCCAGGACAACCCTATCCTTTTACTGGAAGAATTGTGAATTCTCAGAATAGTCAACACACCAATGCCGAAAAGTATAAAGACACACTCGCAAGCCAACTCTTCCGTCTTCTAGCCTCTGCTCTGTTCCTTTCTCTTAGCAGAGAGAGATCATGGAAAGCTTATGTCATCTGGGACCTAGTTATCCTACAGAATTCTTTTTGTGGGACTTAACTCTTTATTTCCCAGCACTCAAGAGAATTTGTGTGGCGTCTTCCCCTGTGGAGAAATCTTCTCTCCCATAGAAATGTCTGGATGTGCTGCTGCGGCTACGTGGCCCAGGAGGGTCCGTTTCTCTGGATTGTGCACTGTTTAGTTGTTCCATGCTAATGCTGGGTTTGTTTTCCTGGCATGTTACACCCTTCTCTCAGGCCAGACTTTCATTCCTAGGAGTTCAGGGAGGTGGAACACTTTGGATGAAATCTGACCTCAGCTTTCTTCACATTTGAAATATCACTCCATAAACTAACACTTAGCAAAAAAGAGGCTCGTGGTCAGGGCTGTCCCAGAGAAGTACAATAGAGAAGGTGAGGTTTGGGGAGCCAGAAGCACTGGGTTCAAATTCTGGCTCTGCCTTTTAGTCTGTGGTAAAAGTGGCTAATTTGCGCTTGAAATTGGGAGTAGCTTCTTAACAATTGGAGCTCTCCCCGAAGAGAATGGACTGCATTGAAGAGGTAGTGGGGTCTGCCACCTTGGAGGCCTTCAAGCAGAGGCTAGAGACCTATTTCTCAGGAATATTATAGTGGGGATCCTTTGCATCTGTGGGTTGAACTGAATGCCTGCTGACACTCAATAGTCAGTCAGTAAGCATTTTTAGGCACCTACTGTGCTAAGTGCCCTTCCGTGACTTCCTATGATAGGCAAGTCATTTCACTCATGTATCAAATGACGAGTTTAGAGTAGATCACCTCCAAGGGTCCTAATTAATTATTATACACCTCTATTAATTATTGCATGTTCCTAATTGCACTTAGTTGTGTAACTGGAATTTGTTCATTTGCATGAAGCATGGGAGGGTTCTAGGTAATTCCAGCCCTTTCCCTTCAGCACAGGGGGATGTTGTCACACTAGCCTTTGGATATGTCTTTTGTCAGTCTGGCCTGTGGGCATCTGAGCCTTTTGTTTATTATCTCTCCTCTGCTGTAGGTTGTCACTGTGTGGAATCTGAACTTGCCTTTGAGCAGCCTTCCCATCACCCCACACCTCCACCCCTGCATCCGGAAGCAGGCTTCTTGACCTATGCCAACCCTGAACTTGTTGTCCACAATCCATTCTGTAGAGCACTCTGAGAATGGGAATAGATGGTGGGTTTTCACCAAGGCAGAAGTTGTTGATGATGTAGAGCATTCCTTCTATCAGCTCAGTTCCACAGACGTGCTTGGTGGGGACATCAGCCCAGTGCCACACGATCCTGTATCCTGATGCAGGAGACTTTCATGATGTGTGGCTTTGGGACTGATCCCCAGTGGCCCTTGAACAAGCTTGTGCCCTTGAAAGATTTACGGTGGCCCTTGGGTGGCTGAACTCCAGTGACCGTGAGAGATGGACAGGCATCCAGTTTACAGTCCTCCTGATGGAGAAGGGCATGTTCTCGATCAGGAAGCACTATGTTAGCACCCACCATGGGGCCAGGCACTGTACAAGACCCTATGAAATTAAAAACAAAAATGAAAACAACTTCTACTTTCAAAGACCTTAAATTCTTTTGAGAAAACCTTCTCTTTTTCTTTCCCTTCTCCTCTTTTCCTTATACATATTCCCATCACCATCACTACCAACTCCCAACACCCTGTACACCCACAGAGGGCCATATTGTGACTCATTGCTGCACACAGTTAACCATTACTTATTTCAAAGCACAGATTTTTCTTCCCCCCTCCAAATCAGAGCCAGAGTATTTAAAATCTGCAGTTTTGAAGGCTTATAAACAAAACTTCAGGAGTCAGGAGAAAGTATGGTACATGTATATAGAGTCGTGGAAACCTAGGTTCAAGAACCATTTCTAACATATACTATTCTGTGTGACCAAGGAGAAGTCGATTAACCTCTTAGTGCTCCAGGGAACTCAACTCCATAAGGCTATGAGTTAGAGACAGTTTGATTCAGGGATAAGAGTTTTCCACATCAGGGATTCCCCATATTACTATAATCAGAATTATACTAATATTATCTTAGATACTCTTTTTTTAATGTGAGTTACTATTATGGTTAAAGAATTTTCTGGTCTAGAAGTTCTTAATCTGTGGTCCATGAACTGATTTTGTTTTGTTTTATATTGTAATCATTGAATTTCAATGTAATTGGTTACCTTTGTAATCCAGTATATTTTATGAATTTAAAAGCATTATTCTGAGAAGGAATCCATAGGTTCCACCAGACTGCCAAAGGGGCCTAGAACACAAAAAAAGGTGGCGAGCCCCAGAGACTCTAGTTCAATTCCCCTCACTGTTCAGAGGGAGAAACTGAAGTTTGGAGAGGTAACAAGACTTAATGCAATTTGAGGGGATGAAAAGAAAGACTCGTTAGCACTTGATCCCGTCTTGTCTCTTCTTTCCTCCTGGCTTCCTCCTAGCGTGTTACCTCATGAATACTTAGATGGTCATTCGTGGCCATCTCTTTGTGAAGATAGCCTCGACAGCATAGATAGAACATGTGGACCTGGAGTTGGAAGGCCACTACTTTTCCAAAGATGAATATAGAATCTTTCAAGAAAGGGACTGTTTTTCATTCTTTGTCTTTTATCCTCAGGTACTTACTCCAGTGACTGACACGTAGGAAGCATTTAAAAAATGTTGGTGGAATGAAAGTGAATGAGGCAAGTTTGGATGTTAGGGTATAGCACAGAGGGGCTGCCAGAAACCTTTGGCCACAGCTCCCATGTACCTGTAGTTGTTGAGATTTCCATCTAACTGCTGGCTGTAGTTTCTGTGATGAAGCAGTGAATGAATAATAGCTGTGACTTTTGGAGGGGGAGGTGAGAGTGCAAAGAGAATACTCAATGTCTTCTCTGAATCATGGCCTTTTCCTTAGGAAATCTGTCATTCACAAACCCAATTATGTGCAGGTAGAATGTCATCCCTGACAGAATAAAATCCATGCTCCTTGCCAAGATTTTAAAAAGAAATCCTGCTTACCAGCAACTTCTATTTTCATAAATGTCTATTTAAAAAAACAAAACCTAAAACATAATCCACAAATTCCCCAGAATTCACTGTGTTTCAAGGAAAACTTTAATCATTGCAACAAAAAGAAGAGCCATTGTGCCACTGGATGTCAAAACTTGACCCCTTCCAAAGCAAGCGAATGACATGACTCTTCTGCCAGCCTTGGTCCACATTACTAGATTATATCCCTGGACTTTGGGTAATTGGAAGGAAACACACTAGCTCCCCTCCAGAGCATCCCGGAGAAGCTGCCATTAGGGCTAGGACTCATGATTGCTTTAACTGTGAGAATATTGCTCCAGTCAACTGATGTGCATTTTTACGGGCCTACTATGTGCCAGGCACTGAAGATACAGATTCAGTGAATGAAACAATCCCTACTTACATGGATTTTACATTCTGGCCTAAACCAACATAGGATTGTAGGAGATGAAATGCTAAAAGGGAATTTGAATTCCTCTCCTTGCTCCATTTCATTTATGGGGAAACTGAGGCACAGAAAGTTTTTTTTTAAGTTACTCTGAATCCTACAGCTAATAAGTATCAGAGAGGAGATTTGAACCCAAGTCTTCTTGACTCCAGGAAAAACATCATGGAGAAATAGTTGATTTGGGAAAAAAAAAACTGCCAATAGCAAATGTTAGTAGCTTTTCTATTCATCATATTAATCAATAAATCAGATTTTGTTTATCTAGTATTTATTTATCTGTTATTTGTCCATATTATGCTGGTCAATGAAATTACAAAGGTGCAAATGAAATGATTCTTGCCCTCAAGAAATTTGCACCATTTTTAAGGGAGGCTGTAAATGAGAAGAGAAATACCCAGAAAGGTAGCTAGGTGGCACCATAGTGCACAGAGCTCTGGGCCTGGAGTCAGGTAGGCTCATCTCCCTGAGTTCAAATGTGGCCTCAGACACTTAATAGCTATGTGACCTTGGATAAGTCACTTAACCTTGTTTGCTTCAGTTTCCTCATTTGTAGAATGAGTTGGAGAAGGAAATGGTAAACCAGTATCAGTATCAGTATTTCTGCCAAGTATCAGTATCAGTATCTCTGCCAAGAAAACCCCAAATTTCTTGGTCATGAAAAACTGGACACCCCTAGAAAACAATGAAAAAACAACAAATAGTCAGGAAGATAGAGGTAAAGAGTCCCTTGAAGGATTTGGGAATTTTTGTTGTTTCAATTTGCTTTTTGCTTCAGGGTAATGAGCCCTAAGTTTGGTTCTTTTTTTCTCCCTCCCTTCTTTCCCCTTCCTTCTTTCCTTCTTTCCTTCCTTCCCTCCTTTCTTCCTTCCTTCTTTTCTTCTTTCTTTTTCCTTTTCCTTCTTCCCTTCATTCCTCTCGCCCTCCCTCCTTCCTTCCTTCCATAGATGTCTAGATACGCATTCACATACATATGTATATTTGCACTGCATATTTGTATATATGTGTGTGCACACATATGTATGCATGTGTGTGTATATATAAAGAGAGAGGGAGGGAGAGGGAGAGGGAGAGGGAGAGGGAGAGAGAGAGAGAGAGAGAGAGAGAGAGAGAGAGAGAGAGAGAGAGAGAGAGAGAGAGAGAGAGAGAGATTGTGGATTTGAGGGTTTTTTGTATGCATGCTAGTCAAAAGATGAGCTGATCTTTGGTTCCAACCGAACTGCTGCTCTCCTGTTGGTGGAATCTTTACAAGCAGTGAGCTCTAAGGCTCCAGGCTGACATAACGATAAGCCGTCTCAACAACTTAAAATAGAATCCTTTTGCTCAGTCAGGTGGTGGAGAGAACATCTTGCATTCTTTAGGATGTCTTCCTCGCCCCACAGAGGCAGAGAAGTGGATGGAAGAAGCAAGTTGTGCATTGACAAGCACTGTGGTGGCTGACTCTGGCCTGTGAATGCCATGAAAATCTTCTCTTTTTTCTCTTTTTCCTTCCCCCTACCCCCAGTGTGCCTAGTCTGGTGTCAAGGACATTGAACCAGGATTGTGTCTCTCTTCCATCCTTGGAATGTATGGAGTGACCTTTATCTGTGCGATTTAGCGGATCCCGGTTCCCCTTTACATGAATTTGACATTAGAGCTTTCTCTGTCTGCTTCTCGAATTCTGGGGCTTATTTCTTCCAGGTTGTGTTTTTTTTTCTTTCTCCTGATGTTTTGGTTTATTTTGTTAGTTCCTCCAACTTTAAATATTTTGCTGTTCCCTGTCTTGCTGTATAAATGAGGCTCCTTGATGGATATTCTGGGGACTGCACTGGGTAGGATTGCTTTAAGTTTTATGAAAATAAATGTGTGATTTTTCTAGTTAAAAAAAAGCATTAGTCACTGAAAAGCTTAGTAAAATTAACTTCAACACACGTTGAGCTCTTTTTCCTCAAGTCATAAACTCGTATAAGAAACTCTGTGAAAGCTTCTCGGCAGCTCTGGCCTCTTCACAGTAGCTGATTAATTAAAGCGTTCCCATTAAATTACGCTGTGATTATTTTTGAAGGTAACAGCCAGAGGCCAGACTGAGCCCCTTTGACTTGGTAGATGCAAACCAGACATACAGTGTGTTTTGGGGCTGTGGGCGTCTTAGATCTGATGGAAGGCAGGAAATGAGAGAATCTGGCAGGGCTCTGTGGCCTGGCTCAGTGGAGCCTCCTGATTTTTTTATTTTTTATTTTTTGCTGAAGTACATTCTTATGTTGTAAAGGGTGAAGTGGAAACCTAGGTGCAAATCTGGATCCAGAGTACTTAGGCTGAATGGCTTTGAAGGCTCCCTGCATTGGGAATCAGAAAAACCGTAGTAAAAGAAATCAGACTATTTGTTATTTTGGAGTTGTCACTGCCGTTTTTTGTTTGGAGGTAGAAAGTCAAGGTTGGTCTTTTGTTTTTTGTTTTTTTCTGGTGCTTGCATCAGTTTTTATATAGCTTCATCCTTTTTTGTGCCCATAGAGGAGGGAACAGATGGTAACCTTAAAAGAGAAAACAGTTCTGGGGAAGGATTATATCTTTATGTACCTTTGCTTGAAACTCACAGATGCATGGCCTTCCTGGATATGTTAAAACGATTAACGTAGAGACAATTGGGTTTCTAATTAGGATTTCAAATCTCCTGCTCTCTGAAATGGAGGTAGACATTTCTTTCCTAAGAGATTCTTTCAGCTAGTCCTATTCAGGGAAGAAATCTATCTCTGCTTTTCACTTAGAAGGGAAATTCATTCACTTAAGTTCTGTATCCACATCACTTTCAGAAAATCCTGTTTTTCTCTTCTAGGAGACTTTAGGGAGACCTTGAGGACTAGTAGATAAAGAACTACCTTTGAATCAGGAATTCAAAGGTTCGAATCTGGGTTCAAATCTCTACTGACATAAACCAGCTTTGTGTCTAGAAAGAAATCACTCGACCCCCTCAGTGCCTCACACAAATGTTTAAATGGTATAACTCAAAGATGAGTCATGGTTCTGCATGGGCCATTTCCACACTAAGAAGTACTCAAAAAATGGGGGGGAGAGAGTGGGGGATAATATCTCTAGTATACATGTTACTTGAATGAGATCCTATGTATCCACTTTTTAAAATATTCAAGAATTATATAGGGATAAAGAGAGGATCTGGATCTGATTTCTTTGGTATAGGGAACTCCCATGTGGGGAAACTCCCTCTATAGATGCAGGTAGGCAAATTCTCTACAATTTACAGTCTTAGGGAGCTGCTGAGAGCTCTGGAAGGTTCAACCTGTACATGTCAAAGGCACAGATTTGAATATCAGTCTTCTTGACTTTGAGGCTAACTCTCTATACAACATGCCAATACTACTTCAAACAAAGCATCCTATAGAAATCAGCAATTACTATTGTTGTATTTTTAAGTGGATTTTGTGGATGTCTTTTGTTTTTATATGCTCTTTGTTTTCCTCTGTATCCTTTCCTTTCCCCTTCTCTATACCAAAGAATTTTTTTTAAGAGGAAAGAGAAAAAAGCGTTCAGCAAAGACAATCAACGTCTTAATAAGATCTCTTGACTTTTAGGCAGTGTTGTGTTGTGTATGTCCCCATTTCTGCAAAGGGAGGGAGAGAGGCAAGGCTCTTCTTTGCAACCAAGTTTCTTCTCCTTCTCTTCCTTCATAATAATAAGTAGCATTTATATATCACTTGCATATATTACCTTACATGATCTTCAACAGTGTTTAAGTTTGGACCAGTTGCTGGTATGGAAACATCCTCCATTGTTCCCAACTAACCCTAACTCCACTCATGTTGACTGGTAACTTTGGCTCGAACTCCCAGTCTCAGAGAGGTGCCCGGACCCCTGAAAGGTTATGTCTGTGGTCAAATGAGATATTTGAAAGGTGCCTGGCCCAATGCCTGGTACATAATAGGCACTTACTGCCGGTTCCTTCCTTCCTTCCTTCCTTCCTTCCTTCCTTCCTTCCTTCCTTCCTTCCTTCCTTCCTTCCTTCCTTCCTTCCTTCCTTCCTTCCTTCCTTCCTTCCTTCCTTCCTTCCTTCCTTCCTTCCTTCCTTCCTTCCTTCCTTCCTTCCTTCCTTCCTTCCTTCCTTCCTTCCTTCCTTCCTTCCTTCCTTCCTTCCTTCCTTCCTTCCTTCCTTCCTTCCTTCCTTCCTTCATCATACATTCAATATGTGATAAAAACAGGCCTTAAATATAAGTCTTTCTAACTCCAAAGAGGGCACTATATGCATTCTACCATACTGTCTCTGATGGTCACTACTGTTACTATTATATCTGTGATTCCTTTGGTGTAGGGAATTGCCAGTGAGGAAACCTCCCTCTGCCAATGCAGATGGACAGCTGTCCTGTCACTTAGAGAGTTGCCGGGGCATTGAGCAATGAGATGACTTGCCTAGGGTCTTAGAGCCATAGCCAGGATGTGGGAGAGACCCCAGCCTCCGGAGACCCCTCATAACCATAATACATGCCATCTCTGATTGTTAGGTTCTCTCCTCTTCCTTCATATCATTATTATTAAAAAAAAATTGTGATGTAGATATCAAGTTTACTGGTAATTTCTTCTGGTAAATATTTAACTTCTGTATTAGTGTCAGGGAGTTTATACTTAGAATCTTTAAACTTTCTACCTAACTAAAAAAATGCACACACTCACCTGTGCATACGTGTAAACATACTCATACACACATGCAAACACATTGTCTTGATCCAGAGAAAAACTTCATAAAAGGAAAGCTGAGTTCATGTTCGAGTAACTCTCAAGAGATTTGGGCAACTGTGTGCCACAGTAGGCAGAGCACAGGGCCAAGAGTCAGGAAGACCCGAGTTCAAATCCAACCTCAGAGACTTAGTAGTTGTAGGACCCTGGATATGACAGTTAACCTCCATCTGTCTTAATTTCCTCAACTGTAAAATGAGGATTGTAACAACATGTACCTCTCAGGGTTGTTGTATCAAATGAGGTTTGTAAAGTGCTTAACATAGTGCCTGGCACCTAGTAGATGCTGTATTCGTGCTTCTTCCTTCTCTCTCCTCTTGGCTGGTCTGCGACCTTCTGGGACTCCTGCACATGGGTGTGTGTTTCCATTCCCATCACAGAAGGCGTACACACGCATGCTGCAAGAGAACACTGCTTGGGATGCTCTGGGACCCTGCCAGAGGCAAGTTGCCAAAGAATGTTTTTAGTTCTTGATCAAATCTTCAGTGATTGGCAGCCCTCTGGAAAATGGTTTCTTTCCTCCCTGCATTCTCACTCACCAAGCCTCCCTTCCTGCTTACAGAAAGATCTGTCTGCACTGCAAGTGTCCCCAGGAGGAACACATTGTGACGGTGATGCCTTTGGAAATGGAGAAGACGGTCAGCAAGCTCATGTTTGACTTTCAGAGGAACTCAACCTCGGACGACGACTCAGGCTGTGCCTTGGAGGAGTATGCCTGGGTCCCACCAGGGCTGAAGCCTGAACAGGTAACATTTCATTCTTTTACTTCTTCTCCTTTTGCCTGACCTTTCTTGCCAGGAATAATCAAGGCTTGGCTCTCCTGCTCAAAAGCCCTGCTCTGGGTACTAGCAGGCAGGTGATTTCAGTTAGCTGAGTGGGAAGAGACAAGAGTAGATGGTCTGCTTGATGCCCATCCAAGGCACATTTGGGAGACTGGTGGAGCGCACTGGCCAAGGATATTTGGGAAGGTTGAGTGTAGACCTGCAACTTTTAGATGGGTAAAGCTGCTTTTTTTAAGCTGTGACATTGTCTGGGAGTTCTACCATGAACTTGGAGGTTAGCTCATTTCCAGGGGGGGAAGGGGAAAGTGTAACTTTGTTTTTTTTTCCAGAGATATGCCCCTTGTTGAAATATTGAGCTTGGCTATACTTAAGTCACAAAGATGTCGGCGTTTCCTACAATATTTTGGCACCCCCCCACAGGCTGTAAATATCATGGGTTTGATTAAAGGAACTGGCTTATATTTTCTGCATTCTTCACTGGCACACAAATCCTGACTTTACATATTTTGGCTCAAGGGAGTCCATCTATCACTGTCCAACAATAATAATAGTATTAATAGCTGATATTTTTATGGAGCTTTAAAGATTTCAAAGTACTTATTTTATCTTGTTGGAGCCTCGTGCAGCACCCCCAATGATGTAAGTACTCTAGATGGTATCGTACCCATTTTGCAGATGAGATAACTGAGATTCTGAGGTTATACCTGGGAAATCATTTTACCTGACCTTTTCAGTCTTGAGCTCTCAACATTCCCCAGGCACCTCTTCTAGGGTCAAATTTAAACTCCTGTGTTTAAAGCCCTGTATCCTGGCTCCAATTTAGCTTCCTAGCCTTATTCTACATTACTCCTTTCCATGTAACTTTGGTCTAGTCAGACCAGTCTTTTCACTGTCCTTCATACACATCACTGCATTGCCTCCTTTTGCCTTTGCAGGGCTGGCCCCAAACCTGAATGTCCTCCTGCCTCTCCTTGGCCTCTTAGAATTTCTGGTTCCCTTCAAAGTTCAGCTGAAGTTTTGCCTCCTGCATGAGGACTTTCTTCGTGTCCCCAGTTACTGGTGTCTCTTCCCACCATTACCTTTTACCTCTCTTGTGTGTATTGGGTACTTGCCCATTTTGTATATATACACATGTTGCCTCTCCCACTGGAATGGAAGGTACTGGAGGGCAGGAACTCTCTCTTCTTTGTGTCTGCAACCCCAGGGTCTGGCAAATTTTAGTTGTTAATACATTCCGGTTGATCAATGACTTCTGGCCAGAGGTGTAGTAAACAAAGTGAGGTGGGTGCTAGGGAGTCACAGGGACTTCTGGGAGAGTCCGTAGACATTCCCACAGACCATTTAGGGTAGAGTGGAATGGTAGAAGATGGATTTGATGACTGAGGAACAACTTTTGAATCCTGGTTGTTACTTGTGTGTCATTGGAAAAGTTGCTAAAAAAGAAACAGGCATTGGTTATGTGTGGTGGGCTCTACCTCAGTTGATCCTTCACAGGTGAAGAAACTGAGGCAGACAAAAGTGAAGTGACCTGCCCAGGGTCACACAACTACTAAGTGTCTGAGGTTCTATTTGAACTCAGATTTTCTTGACTCTAGACCCAGCACTCTACTATGTCACTTAACTGCCTCGGGACTTAGTTTCTTCTTCTATAAAAAGACTAAATGTTTTCTCTGGGGTTCCTTCTGGTTCCAAGCCTGTGATACTCTACTAAGCTCTGGGTCACACAACTAATAAGAGTTGAGGTAGGAATTGAACCCAGGCCTTCTTGACTCCTAAGTTCAGCATTCTATCAGCTACACCCTACTGCCGAAATTGCAAAGCTGAATCATGTTTCCTGAGAATCTTTGTGCAAGGCTCAGTAAAGCATTCATCCTCAAGTCTCCCCCACCTTAGTCTTCCTGGATGAGCTTTGATAAGTCACTTCTCAGTTACAGAGGATGGCACCTAATTAATCTCAAGTGGACTTGAACAAGAATTTCCTCTCTTTACTGTTCCCAATAAGTGGTTATTCCTTGAAGACTTCTAATGGATGGAAACCCACTACCTCTCAGGGTAATCCATTTCACTTTTGGACAGACCTCTTGGATAGAAAATGTTCTTTTATTATCAGGTCAAAATTCTTCTCTTTGTCATCCCTGGTCCTGTTCCCAACGGGCCAAGGACAACACTATAATTCCTTTCCATATGATAGCTCTTCCCCTAGTCTTCTCATTTCCAGGTTCTCCCCCATGCCTGGAATTCACTCCTTTGTTTTCTCCATCTCTCAGTCCATCTCTGTTGCTTCTAGGCTTTACTTAGGTACTTCACTTTCCTCTAAGTCTTTATGATACTCCTAAGAGTGTTGATTTCCCTCCTCAGATAACCTCGTATTTCCTCATCTATTTCTATAGCATGCACCACCCCTGGTAGAATGGAACCTTCCTGAGAGCAGCTACTGTCTCCCTTTTGTCTTTGTGTTCCTCGTGACTTTGCAAATGGTTAAATGCACTGTGTATGTTGAATTGAATTGGATGAAGAGATAGGTTAGTAATAGTGGCATGGCTTTTATGCCCAAACTGTGTACACCATGTTGTTTTCTGTCTTGAGGTCAACTGCACATTTTACTCTTCCTACAACAGCTGGAAGTTCCCCACCCCTTTCTTTTTTGTTCACCCCCAGTGCACCAGATGGTCCCCTAGGTGCTCTGGAATAACCAGTCTTTAGCTCTGTAGCCACTGTTGATTTTTTTTTCTTTGAGAACAGTCATTTGCTTGACATGAATGTCAAATTCCTGGCTTTTGTTCCATACCCTTTACTTCCTTCTGGAACAGTAGGGAGGAAAGTTTTTCCCTGAGGCAAAAGCATTTGTAGGGAGAGGGTGGCAGTGAAAGTAAGCTTGTAGGCATAGTCATGCCAAAAGAAGGGGCCACTCCAGCTCCTAGAGATTCTGACCTATATTCTCAAGAATACAGGATGGAAAGGGAAGAGGGGCACTATGAATATGGTCTCCTGGAACTGTGGGCCCAGGGGTCAGGGGAGGGAGGGAGATTTTAACTGCCTTTCCAGTTTTATTTCACCTTGTTCCTATGTGAAGAACAGTGATATCAGTCTCTGGGCCACTACAGAGGGAAAAATTGCATTACTGGATATTAGTATCCTGGTACAAAGCCCTGGTCACCCTATCATTGTCACAACTCTACTTCCTCTTCAGTTCTAGAACAAATTTGCCACTCATCCTAATCCTTAATTACAGGTAGCTGGGAAATTTAGACTCATCCATTGAGTCTACCAATCCAAAAAAAATGAACACATGCCATTTGGAGGTGGGGAGGAGACTTCTACTTGTCTATTGCAGGGAGAAAATCAAGCTGATCTTTCATGGACTTGTTTTGAAGGAGGATGATTCATGCTATCAAATAAGCTGGGTGAATTATGCCAAAGGAAACAGTGTTCCCAACTCTTTCTATTGTCCTTACAACTTGGAAAGAAATCTGTCTTTTCCTCTTTTTTCTTGCTCTCAGCCCTACTCAAATCTATTAAATATAAGCAATGAAAAGCAGAAATTGTCCTACAGAGAGACAAGAATCTCTTGATGCCAATTGAGAGTCTGTGTACTTGCCTAATGAAATATCAGCTAAAAAGCTTGAAGGATGTTATTGTCGAAAGGAAACTGACAACTCCATTTATTTTTTTTTTAATTCTAGTGCTGATTGGACTGGTTATGAATTTAAAGATACCTCTGTAACCGGATTAAGATTAGAATTCTGAGTCCCCTAAAGCTTTGCTTTCCCATGTTACCTCTTCCTCTGATATCTCCCTTTTACTTGGCTGTTTTTCAGGAGCATCCTGCTCTGTAGCGAGAGGAATTGGGGGAGAATATATTAAACTCCCATTCACTGGAGGCAAAATATAAAGGCTTTATTAGTGTACCAAAAAAAAGTGCTTTAATTTTTCTAAGAAACCTTTAATATCATTGCTTTATCCAACGATTAAAACATTCCTTCCAGTGGTTCTTAGCATTCTCTTTCTTTTAAGAAACTCCACCATGTTAATATCATGGAAGCTGAAGTTGGCCCTTTGGGGCACAGGAGAAATGAAGAATTTTTATTTAATTTTGTGTTCCCAATTAAAGATATATGAGGAACATTTCTTTTTTCATGAGCATCTGTCAATCCCAATAGGTCATTTTGGTAATCAGTCAAGACTTTTAAGTACCTTCCCTAAAGTGCTTAAAGCTGGGCTAATCATGGGGATCTGGAAGATGAAAGTAAAAAGGACCCTTTGTTCAAGGAGTTGACATCCTAACCAGCTTAGAAGGGGCCGTGAGTACACAAATGACGTGAGAGGACATGAGTTCTAATGCTGCCTTTCCCGCTTACTATCTGTGTAACCATTGGACAGATCATATAAACCACAGTCTACTTATCTAAAAAATGGGGGAGAGGGTTGGACTCAGTCCCTAAGGTCTCTTCTAGCTCTGAAACTATGGTCCTTTGACAAGAGTTTGAGTCCTGGCCTTAGTAGTCACTACCTGAGCAATTTAGATATGTACTTTAGTTCCATGGGCCTCAGTTTCTTCATTTGTAAAATGGAGAAATTGAACCAGATGCTTCCTAAGGTTCCCGTAAACTGAAAAATCTGATAACCATATGATCTTAGGAGCTTGGCTTGTCTTACAGATGATGCCAGGAAGGAAAGAATGAGATATTCCTGGCTCAGTGGATAACCAATCTCATCTTTGTAAATTGCATGTGGTTTCAGGTGATTAGTCTGAAAAGCAAGGGAAGGAAAGCCATTTTAATTTAATTTGCATCTCTTCAAACCTTTTGTTTGCGAAGGAATAGTGACTGCCTGGGCTGGCAGTCAGAAGACCCAGTATCTTCCTTTATCCTGACCACTGATTAGGGAATGGACATTTTCTTTCTCAATTTCTCCATTGATCGTTAGATAGGTACAATAATTCATAGCCAATCAATCCTGCAGGTATATTTGGAGAATCATTTTTATAAGTAGATAATGGCGATAAAAGAGCTTTATAAGTTTAAGAGTTCTATTTTAAAAAACCCAAACCCATCTGAGGCGGCTCCTTTTCTTATCATTGTTACCCTGGAGGAAAGGAGGTGTTATGTCAAGCTACTGCTTCTGGGCAAGACCAAGAAACATCTTCTTGTGGCAGTTGCCTTGACGTTGCTACCAATGTATTTATTTAGCAAAGAACAGGGTGCTACTTCCCTACGTCTGTGTCTGCACAGAGTGAGGGGAGTGTCGGGTGTACTGATTTTCCTCTGTGTTTCAAAGGAAGAATGAGGAGAAAGAACTGGGGTGTGGGTGGCCTGCCTACCTTCCCACTTTGGTCTTCTGGTTCCCTTAATTCCTGGTACAGTTTGATGGGAGCATCCAAAGTCAGGGCAGGTTCCATCTCCCCCAAGATGTTTGGTTCCTTCACCCACGTTTCAAATACACCAAGTGTCTGTGAGTCTGAGCAGGATGTTCAGATCTGAACATCGTAGGATCTCAGTCTGCTAATGTTAGCATCTTTTCCTCCACTTTGAATGGTGCTCTGGTATGTAATGATAATAACCTACATTTATGTAACAAAAGAATTTATCCATATGTATCTCTCTCCATATATATATATATATATCATATATATAGCTTATATATATATATATAGCTTCATATATATAGATAGATATAGATATATAGATATGAAATCTTATTTGATGCTTAAAACAACCCTGTAAGGTAGGAAGTACCAAAATGGTGGAATGGTGGTTTGTTATATTTGGACCAGATCTGTGATTTCACTGGGAGAGGGGACTCCCAGAAAGAAAATGCTTTCTATCTTTACAGTTGACAGTAGGTTTCAGAGGACTTAGATTTGTCTTATTCCAAGACTAGTTTTTTATCCACCATGCCACAGTATTTCATGTGTGTGTGTGTATGTGTATGCATATGTGCATATATATGTACATACACATATATATGTGTGTGTGTATATACATATATATATATATATGTAGGTAGATCTAGAATATAGATAGATAGATCTAGAACTATAAGGGACCTTAGAAGTCATCGTAAACTATCTCATTTTACAAATGAGGAAGCAGAGGTACAAAAGGTTTACATGACTTACCCAAGTCTCATAGGTAAGTAACTAGGCATGAATTTGAACTCAGGTCCTGCAACTCCAAGTTCTCCACTGCACCATTAGCTCTGTCTCTTGTATCCATGGCTACCTCCCTAGTTCAGGACTTCATCAGCTCTCATCTGAGCTACTTTGGTGCCCTCCTGATTGGTCTTTCTGCTCCCAGTTTTTCCCCTCCCCAAATCCTCTCACCCAGAGTGGACTGAAGGATCTTGTTAAAACAGAGATATGTTCCATCTCTACTCAACACACTCCAGTGCCTCCCTGTTGCCTCTGGGATAAAATTCAAACTTTTCATCCAAGTATTGAAAGCTTTTCCCAATGGGAAGCCAGCCTTTTCCCCTCAGACTTGGTTTGCTTTCTGTCTTTTCATGCATACTCTGGGTGCCAGTCAGATTGACCTCCATCCCCTTCCCCTAATCGTGCACTCTTCGCCTTTAGCCAGGCTGCCCTCTGCCCTCAATGTACTAATATACTCTCACATTTATTAGAATCTTAAGCTTCCTTCCATGACCTCCTTATCTCCTGATTTGCTCTTTCCATGCCCAGTTATCTTGGATTTACCCACCTGCTTACCTGAAAAGAGAATGCAATCTCTTTGAGGGCAGTAACAATTGTTCATGTGACTTTCTCTTTCTTTTGGGTAGTACAGTTTCTCCTTCTATAGAGTAGTGTCTTAATAAACGTTGTTTGAAGTCAATTAGGAGCAGATATGTAGCACAGTGGATAAAATGCTGAGCCTAGAGTCAGGAAGACCTGAGTTTAAATCTAATTTCAGACACTTACTAGCTATATGAACCTGGGCAAGTCACTTAACCCTATTGTCACAATTTCCTCATCTGCAAAATGAGCTGGAGAAGAAAATGGCAAACTACTTTAGTATCTTTGCCAACAAAAACCAAAATGAGGTCGTGAAAAATCAGGCATGACTGAAATGACTAAAAAATAATGAATTGAATTAAATGACCATCCCAGAATCATACAGCTGCTTTTAAATGGCCAGGAGAAGATTTGGACCCAGGTCTTCCAAAGCTCAGTCCAGAATTCTTCCCATAGCATCATATTGCCTGACATCTACAATATTTGATTTCCATTACCAGCATCAGGAGGGATGGTTGTATTTCTATAGTAAGAAGAATTAGAATGTGTGGAAAAAGGGCCAGCTGCAGGTCAAGTCGCAGCTCTGCCCATTACTAGCAGAAAGACCATGGGCAAGTCACCTGACTTCCTTGGGCCTTGGTTTCCCCATTTGTCATATGAGGGTATTAGACTAGGTGACCTCTGATGTCTCTCCCATCTCTAAAGCTAAGATTTGGCGACTTCTGACATCTTTTCTGTTTCTAAGTGTCTGATCCAGTGGGACGTTAGTACATCTTTGCTGAGCATAGACAGCCATGTGAGATGTTACTTGTGGGTTCTCATCAGAGAGGACTGGATGTTGACCTCTTTGGAACTCACAACCCTGCACTTTTCTAAAACACCTAACCTGAAGAATGGGACGGATTTCTACTTTTGAGTTTCTTTATTGGAAGGACAGACAGCAGCTACTTCAGATCAGACAGGCATAACTTCGAATGTTTATTCCGAAAACAAACATTCTGACTCAATCTTGACTCACATTTGCCCTGCTTTTGTAGAAGATTTGGACTCTTGCTAGGTTTTTCTGCCCTAAAAGCCCAGCTACTGTGCAGCATCATTCTGTGGTCTCAGTATAAGCTGGACCATATGGCATCACTGTCCTCAAGATGATGGGGCTGGACCAAACACCCTGGCTTGGCCACCCTCTCGATGACTCAAAGGAGAGGAAAAGAGGCTTGGTGAGGTTTGTTTCATCACACAATGTTTCAGAATGAACAGCAAACCCAGTCAGGACCATCTACAGGGAGAATGTGCAGGCTGTCCTAGACCTAGGGATGGGCGAGAGTGAGAAAAAAAGAAAGGTTCTGTCCTGTGAAAGCTGTCTTGTAGGACCCTCTGTAGAGACCTCCAGGAGGCTCAGAAACAAACTGTTTGGTGTCGGAGGTTTTGAATTCTGTGAAGATGGCGGTGGTCTCTGTCCCCATGTTGTCTGGAAGGCTCAACCCCTTACCTGTCTAGTGTCAGTAAATCAGTGAGCAAGTATTTATTAAGCACCTACTACATTCTGCGTACTGTACTAAGCCCTGGGAGTGTGGGGGGAGGAGAGACAGAATCAGTCCTTGCCCTGAAGATTTTTTTTATTTTTATTTTTATTTTGTTTTATTATTTTTGTGGAATAAAATATTTATTTCATTTTTAATTTATGGAATAAATTTTATTTTATTATTTTCTTTATTTTTATTTTTAATTTATAGAATTGAAAAACAAACATTTCAATAACATAGGGCAATAAAAATAGATGATAGCACATGAAACTGCAGATATACTGTGTACAACTTAACTCTTCTTTTCAAATAAACAACAAAGTTATCACATAAAATTCTCTTTTTTTATCCCCCCCTACCCTAGACATGGCTACCATTAAATACAAATAAGTATGTATGTATAAAAATCATTCTATACATACTTCTATTTCTCTATTCTTTCTCTGGAAGTAGAGTATCTTTCTTCACGTTTCCTTTATAGTTAACCAGGCAGCTCCCGTCTAATGAGGGGGGAGCACAAACAGCTATATGAAAAGCACAAAGAGAAGTTCTTAACCTTTTTACACGGACCCCTTGGGCAGTCTGTCGATGCCTAGGGAGCCCCTTTGCAAAAGAGTGTCTTATAATGCATAAAATAAAACACATAGGATTATCAAGGGAACCAATTATTTTGAAATGCATCTATTAACATATATTTTTTTAAAAGTTCATGGACTCTAGATTTAGAGCCCATGTTCTAATGGAAGAAAGAGAACCAGGGTTCCAATCCCAGCTATGATTACCCATGTGAACCCTCAAAATCACTTCATTTTTCTGGGTACCAGATTCACCATTTGTAAGATGATGGCCTGGACCTGACCAAGCATTCTTAGCCTTTTTTGTGCTGTGGACATCCTGGAGAACCCTATGGACTTTTCTCAGAATGTTTTAAAATGCATAAAACAAAATACATAGGATTATCAAGGAAACTATATTGAAATACAGTTTTCAAAATATAGCGATTTTGGTAACTATATCTCTATTACTAATTTATTACTACTATATTAACATACTGCTATCTGTCATCTGTTTCTCTATATCTAGCCTTCCATGCATCCATCCATCCATCTATCTATCTGTCTGTCTGTCCATCTATCCACTTATATATCTGTCTTCTGTCTACTCATCTGTCCATTTATCTGTCTATCTATGTGTATGTCTATCTTTTTCTCTACCTATCTGTCCATCTTTCCATCTGTCCATTTGTCTAACCATCCATTCATTTATCTGACTATTTATCTATCTGTCTGTCTATTTATCTGTCTCCTCATTTATCTATCTATCTGGACAAATTCACACACCCCTTGTTAAGACCCCCTGGAGCAGAAGGAAAGTGACTGTAGAGAAGAAGGCTCCAGCAGCTGGGAGGCAAGGTCTCCTACAGAAAGTCTCCTCCTGTCCTCTGAGTGAGCCATGACTTCCTGGGAATCCTCAGTGCTCGCTGTTCCTGGGCCCCAGTTGGCAAGCCTCTCAGACCGGACTTAAGGTGGAAAAGTCTCCCAGGTCTTGTTTTTTTCTTCCTTCTTGAAAGTCTTTACTTTCAGTGAACTCCCTTTGAACAGATGAAAACTTTCCAAACACCCCAGAGTTCCTCCCCCGCAGCCTGCCCTGCCCCTTGCCTTCCCCTTCTCCCTCTCCTTTCCTTGCAAATCCCCCTCTGCCTTTCCCCTGCTCTCTTTCTCCTCGCTCTTCAAGTCACAAGATCTTAGGTTTGGAAAGGTTCCTAAGTAGGCCTCCTCTCCAGCCTCCCACCCAGTGCAGGAATCTCCTTTCAGCACCCCTGCCAAGGAGGTCATCCAGGCTCCCAGCCTCAGCTTGAAGACTTTGCTTTGATTTTTAAAAAGTTTTCCTGATGCCGTTTGTTTTTCTATCTCAAGTCATTTCCGGATAGACGCCCCCCTCACTGGCCCTCCACACTCCCCGGCCTCCACTGAGCCTTCCTTTGTGAAAACAACAACAGCAACAAAGTTGAACAAAACTGACAACCAACACACCATGAGGATCAGAGAACTGGTGATGAAATGTGCCCAGGCTGTGTCCCCATGCCTGGAATCCACTCCCTCCTCAGCTCCGGAAACCCCTGGCTCCCTTGGAGGCTCAGTTCAAGTGTTATTTCCTTCAGGAGACCTTCCCTGACTCCCCCTCAGTACCACCCATCACTCTGGGTTTGTTATCTGGGAAGATCTTTAAGTCCCTTCACCTCCATGGGCCTTGGTTTCCTCATCTGTAAAAGGAAAGGTTTAAACTAGGTGACCTCAGGTCTTGTCCATTTCTAGATCCATGATTCTCTCACACCCAAACTCCTGGAGGGCAGAGATTGTCTCATTTTTATATTTGTATCCCTGGCAACTAGTGCAGAGTGAGCACTTGTAAATGCTTACTGACTGATGGATAGACCAACCCCATTCATTTTTTCAGATGAGGAAACTGGGGCTCAGGGACATTAGGTGAGTTGCCCAAGGTCACAGCCAGTGGCAGAGGCAGGATTCTGCCTCTCATGAGATTAGCCCTAATTGTATGGTGCCATGCACATGGCCACCATCTCCCACCTAAGCAGAAGGAAGACAGTGCATTTCTTTATCTCTTTCCTGGGGCTAAGATCGGTGAGAATTACAGAGGCATATGACGCCTCTTTGCAAAGCTATCTCCCAAGACATCTGGCCTATTCCAGTTGTGGTGATTAAGAAGGTTGTCGGGTTTTTTCATGTGCTGAATCACAATCTGTGTCCTCCACCGTTCCCTTTCCCTGAGGTAGGGTGGGCAAGGGTGCTATCGAGAGAAAGGGAAAGAGAATGACTTCTTCTCATTTCTCCAACTCCCTGAGAGAAAGTTATCTTCTGGACCAGAGCCTGAAACCTTTTTCAGCTTTGCGTAGGGCTACAAGGTAGCAGATCTTTATGAGAGCTGTGCCCATCAAGTATTATTTTTATCTATGAGGTTAACCAGTTGGTTATTGAACATGTAGGATGTGCTAGGCAATTCAGAAGATATAGAAAGGTAGAAGACATAGACTTTCCCTCAGGGAGCTTACAATCTAGTTGGGAAGACCAGATAATGAAACAACAAGGATGCCCTTCAGATGGTGTAATGGACATGCCCGTGCCTGCTGTAATAGTTCAGAGGAGAGGGGATGTCTGACTGCTCTTTGCCCAAAATATTCTCTTACTGACTCACAGTCTAGAGCCCCAGTTGGGAGTCAGAGAAAATGAGGGGGACATTGGGAAGAGAAGAGTGAGCCATTGCTGAGAAGGAGCAATTATTTGACTGGCAGAAGAGGGGTGAAGTAAGGAAAAATAGAATTAGAAATGAGGTGGGTAGTCCTGTCCCCAAATGGACTGGCCTAAATCAGGAGGTCATCAGTTCATCACTTTAAACTTAGAAGGATCCTTCGAAATCATCTAATCCAACCCCTTCATTTTATAATCAAGGAAAATGCCACTTAGAAGAGGGGAAGTGACTTACCCAGAGTCACCCTGGTAGCCTGAGTTTTTTCAGTGCCCCCTGAGTGAGGCCCTCATCACTGGAGATCTCCAAGCAAAGGCTGAATAGCCTCTTGTTAGGGATGTTGTAGATGGGAATTTTATTTAGGTATTGGTTGGACTGAATAATTTCTGAGGTTCTTTCCACCTTGGAAATTAAAATGTTTGTGAATACATTTAGTGTGAAACTGATCTAGTCATAAGATGAGACTGGATTGAGAAGCAAAAGTCCTGGGTTCTCCTCCTGACTCTAGAACTGTTTGACTCTGGACCTGAACCTCACTTCTGGGTCTCAGTTTCTTTGTTGACAGCATGGAGAGGGTTGGGCTTTATGATTGCTGAAATTCCTTCTAGCTCTAACATATTCTGATTTATGAAATGGAAGATTTGCTGGGAAACAGTAGATTTGTGTGGAAAGGCTATGTGGGAGCGGTGATGGGTAAGGAGATATATGGAAGTGGAATGGGGAATTCTATGGAAAGGAGGAATGCAGCAATGTGAATTTATTGAAAGCTGTATGAGATATTCTGTCTTATCTAAAAGTTTACTAGCTTCCACTGGCCTATAGCATGTACAGGAACAGCCCTAGAGAACGTTGTCCTCTTGGCATTCCCTTTAAGGTTGTATAGGATCTGTCAAATGTATTTGCTTTATAGTTTTAAGGATTTAACATATTACTCTTCTCAGGAGTATTTATATATTTTTTAAAGGGATCATGTGTAAAGGGTAGTGCTTTACACAAAGGAATGAATGTCTCATGGTAAAATTTCAGTTACTATGGAATGGGGGCCTTTCTGAGTTTTTTTCCAGTCATGCCATGTTGAGGGGCAACAGGTAAGCTTCTCACATGTACACACATGCTCCCGTGGACAGCAGAGAATGGCATAGATGAAAAGGACTTAAAATGAAAGTTGGTTTCATTCAGTTGGTGTTTATCAGATAACTTGCGTCTTCAAGGTCCCGCTAGTAATTAAACAAGTCACAGCCTCCACCTTTGAGAATTGAGAGCAAGAGATGGGACAGGTACAGAATTAACTATGTTAGTATATGGTTAGGTGCAGATATGAGGCCATGTTGGCATGATCTGGATCATTTTTAGTTACCCTTGAAGAAAGAGAATTCAGTAGGGCATGGTTGTAGCCAGGGGCTGGGGTAAAAGCCAATTTAAAGAGACACCGTGATGTAATGCTTGGCGTCAGGAAGACCTGAGTTCAAATTAGCGAATGATAACCACTAGCATTCCCATATCACTTTTAAGTTTTTCAAAGCACTTTACACACTATTACAGTTGACCCTCACCACAACCCTGGAAGATTGGTCCTGTTATTTCCATGTTACAGATGGGGAAAGCGAGGTTGATAGTTTAAGGGACTTAATCAGTGGTAAATGTCTGAGGCCAGTGTTGAACTGAAGGCTTCCTGTCTTCAGACTCTATGGACCCCCAAACCTCCTAGGGGTTAATGTATATAAAGAGCTTTGCCCACCTGAAAGTGCTATATAATTGTATGCTAGAATGGTTACTCCAGACTGGGCTGCTGTGTGCAAACACAAGGAGGTAGGAAAGGGTAAGATGAGAATGGTGGATGATCATCCAATTTAGGTGGAGTCAAGAGTACATGTGGGTGTAGGGTGAGATAAGCCTGGAAAAGTAGATTGCTGCCAGATTGTGGAGGCCTTTGAATACCAGGCAAAGCCATTTGTGGGTTGGGTTTTTGTTTTTTGTTTTTCTTTAAAGTGAACTTCGGAATCTTTTGAAACATGAATGCCCACTTTTTCTGGAAAAGCACTAGAGTTTTTGAGTGAGAAAGGGTGCATATGAAAATAGTGATGACTTGCAGGGATGGGGGAAGCTGCAAGGCTTTTCCATCCATGACAGAGAGGCAGTCCCCACAAACAGCCCTTTTTCAAGGGTTTGTGACATAAAAAGCCCCAGCATATGTGAACAGCAAGCTATGAAAAAGCCCAGGAAGAAAATCCCTAGTTCTCTTTTCTTTAGGAGTCTGATAATCCTTGTAGCTTGAGGAAAGGATGTGTTTATCCTCTGGCTTGTCAAAAGCATTGTTTCAAATGTTCAATCCAAGTTATACTGGGGCCTCCCTCTGCTTTAAAGGGCATGAGCCTCTGACAGGCTTGTTTTATAGCCAAGTGCCTTATGATGAGGTGGTAGTTACCTCAGAAGACAGCCTTGCCTTAGAATTTAGCAGCCTACATTCCCCAAGATGCCTTGGCCTGGGGTACAAACCCACATCAAAAGAGAACAGGGACCTCATTTCCCAGGAGGCTATTTGTCCCTGGCCTGGCTTATTGATTGTTGAGGGGGTAATCCTACGGAATTGGAAGGCTTTGTTGAGTTTATGACCACAATATACAGAATAGAGGCCAATCAAACATTGGGTTTACATGGCACCATTGTGATTGGAAAAGGAAAGAAAGATGGGTTTTAGACTAAGTCCACAGGACAAAAAGGGATCAGTGCCCCACTGAGGCTAAGGCTGTGCCTTCCATATTAAAACTGGGAGTTTTGGAGGAGTTTGAATCTACTCTCCAGGGGAAGGGCAATGAAGCTTACCTCGTTTAGGAATGTAGTGGATAACTTTTCTTCTGTTTACCATTTTTCATGGTTAAAGCAGTTTCAGCGGTATTCTCTGTTTTTATGTTTTGTTTTTTAGCATAGTGAGCAAATGAATGCATAGCCCTTAATTAACTTTATAGGTTTTGAATTTTCAGTCTAGATGGAGCAAATCAATGTGCATAGATGACTTCCTGTTGAGACCCTCCCATCTTTTGAATCAGTTCCTAGAGGGTCTGGAGAGCCTGGGAGCATGGGCCATTAATTGATGCTATGTATCCAACTCCCTATTACCTCCTCTTCTTTCCTTGTGTCCTGTCCCTCAGTGATCTGTGCAGGTTCAGTAAAGGGCTGAGGGTCACCTGTTAAAGATGGTATATGACACCTTTATCTTGCCCAATTGCTCTACCCTTAAAATACTTTCTAAATTATCCCCTGGTGTTGGGTGATTGGCATATTAAACTGTACACTCCTGACTTATGAGATGGGTTAAAGCTGCCTGAAGAGTCTGACTGGGGAGGAGCTGATTGTACATTGGATAACCTTACTTAACAAGGACGTTTAACCTGGAAGAAGAGTTTGGGATTGGGTGGCATGATAGCCATTTTCAAATATTTGAATAGTTGTCATATGGAAAATAGACCCATTTTGTTTTGTGTGGCTCTCAAGTAGAAAACCAGGGATAATGTGTGGTAGTTATGGGGAGGCATGTTTTGGTTCAGTGCTTTCTGACGATGAGAGCAGCCCTCAATTAAGCAGTATTTGAGCAGAGTTTAATAACCACTTTTGTTGGGGATGATATAGAAGGAATCAATGCTTTGGACAAGATTTGTTCTTCAGTTCTGGAATTTCATGAGTCCATGCGGTACGTGACCAACATGTAGTCTATTTGGCTTATTCTGATATAGTGGGAGAAATATTGAATTTGAAGTGATGAGATGTGGCTTCTTAACCTCTTAATCTCCCCGGGCCTCAGTTTGCTTATCTACAGTTAGGTCCGGATTAGTACCAGTGAATGATTCCTATGAAGTGATAGCGTCATCTAAATTCACACTCTATATTTTTCCATTAGGCTGGAGCCAACGACCATATTTTACATAATTATAACTTGAATAGTGTGAATTGGAACACGTGATCACTTGACAGGATTCATCCTTCACTCTAATTGGAACCTAGCTGTATAAACTAAAAAGCTTGGATTAGATGATTTTGAAGGTCTACTCAGCTCCAAATCACCAGACCTGTTTTGTGCTAGTGCCAGCCCCTTGAGATCATCTCCAGTTTATCCTGTATGTATCTTGTTTCTATATGATTTGCATGTTGCCTCCCTCACTAGACCATGAGCTCCTAGAGACCAGGGATGTTTCTGTTTCTTTGAATCACCAGTGCTCAGCACAGTGCCTGACACATCATAGTTACGTAATAAATGCTGGGTGACTTTTTAAAAATGTTTTAATGATGCCTCTTCTTTCCATACCACTGTTATTTGTAGATATATCCATCATGTCTCCCCACTCCCTCACTGGACCTCCTGAGTCAAAAAGTTGTTAAACAAAAGTTATTGATACCATGATATTATGTTCTTATAGTCTACCACCTCTGAGAAGGAGGAAGGTTATGTTTCGTTATTTGACCTCTGGGACCACTTTGGATTTTTAATTACTCAGAGTTTAGCTTTCTTTTAGTTATCTATTTATTGGCATTATTTTAGTCACTGGGTATACTGTTCCTTTGCTTCCCATTTCTTTGTATATTTCACTCTGGTCTGTTCATAAAAATCTTCCCATGTTCTCTGAATCCAGTTACTTTTCTTCCCTACCCTGGCTTCCCTTCTCCTGTTCAGTGCAAAAGAAAAGCAGCTTTTCTAAACCCAAAGCACCAGGGTGCTTCCTTCCAACCATTTAGTGTCTCTTTAATCATCTTATTTCAGCATTTCCTAGGCAGTGACCTTCCCAAGATTTGGACCCAAATGTGACCTTGATAATCAACTAGTTACAGAACCACAGCATTTGAGAGTTGGAAGAAACCTCAGCTGCCATCTATTCCAATTCATAGATAAGGGATTCTTAACATTTTTAATTTCATAGACCCATTTGGCAGCCTGAATGCCCTCTCAGAAATATGTTTTTAAATACAATATATCATAAATGTGTATATATACATATATATTATATGTAATTACAAAAATCAATTATATCGAAATAAAGTTGTCATATTATATTTTTGAAATTTAATTGACCCCAAATGGCCATAGAGCTGCCATGTTTGATAGTCAATGTGTGTTTACTAAGCACTTCCCATGTACAAGTCACTGCTAATCAGAGGATACAAAGGAAGGTAAAAAGTGCCCCAGCCTTTAACAGATGATGAAACCAAGACCCAGAGAGACAAAGCACTTGTTTAAAGTTGTCCAACAAGTATCAGAGCCATGACTCACATCTAGTTCTTATGCTTTTTTTCCACTCCATGGAATTTTCTTTCCATAGAAAATTCATTTCACTTTTCTTCTAGGGGTCACTTTAATAGCCTTTGCTCAAAAGATGGTGGCATAATAGAAGGATCATTGAAATTGGATACAGGAAAGCTTAAGCTAGAATCTAATTTCATGCTATGTGAGTATAGGCAAACTGTTTTCCCCTCTGTGAGCCTCAGTTTACTCATTTGTAAAATGAAACAAATGACGACAGGCTTGTTAGGGGGAATCAAAGGAGATGATATATTTGAAGTGCTTCAGAAGTGATCAGTGTTAGCTTTTACTGTTACACACTCACACTTTTAATAGATGTCCTCTGGATCTAAGAATCGACTCATGGAAGAGTTAAAACCCTTCTCCCCCATCCTGTTGAGCCTAAGATGAAGGAAACAAGTGCATTCCAAGCTATAAACTGGATGCATGGCATGTCCATTTATTAAAATGGAAACAATGATGATTTTTTAATTCCTTCCAAGGGCCTTTACTTAGCATTCCCCTCTCTGCCCCCACTCTAAGCCCTGGTGATGCTGTCATGTTGAGGGGGGCTGGATCATTAATTACACAGTTATCATTCACCACTCCTGACTCAAGGGTCATGATGCCAGTCTACTGGGGTCATCATTCCATTTCAATCAACTTATACTTTGCAGCTATTTGCATTTGAGTAGCTGTTTGTGCTGGGTGCTGAGGCAGGGAGAAGACGAAGTTGTTTCTCTCCCAGTACCTAGTGGGTAATTTTGCCTGGTGGGACAACCCCAGGGAGGAAAATAGAACTTAATGAACCTCTAAAAACTCATAAAAACCATCATTAGATTTTCCATTCTTTTTTAGAAGAATCTCATCTTTGTTGCATCCTTTTCCCCACCACCTCTTTCTAAGCACGCTGAGCCTGGAATGGAAGCAGAGTGGTACTGATGTTTATGCCGCTAGGATGACTCTTACCAAGGCTGAATTAGATTCAATTTCTTCTAAATTACGTCTTGCATGATACTGCTACTATTTCCCCTTACTCTGTCTCTATTTCTCTCTGTATGTCTGTCTTTTCCTCTCTCACTTTCTCTCAAACGGATGTGATTCTGGGAGTTTAAGGGATGGATGAAGCTCCAAACTGGCCTCCCACACTGTTGGTGGGAAGCCATTTCAAGAACACTCTAACGTTGACTTTGGCCTCTGAAATGCACTGATGTCACCGGATGACAATGTTAAATATGCATCAGTGTGCAGCCTTAAATAAAACTGCCAATTAATAAACTCATTTTTAATGGAGCTGTCAGAGATGAGTCTCGAACTTCTCTGGTCCTGGGGCCTTAAGTACTTTGCCAGATGAGTTCAGGGAGTAGCAGAGCAAGAGCAGACTGGACCTGTGCAGACTTGTTGCTGATATGTACTGGATGGGAATCCCATTCAAGCCCTGGCTTCTTTACAAGCCAGAGAAGGAAGAGTCACTATTGGATTTCCCAGTGCTCAGCTTGAAAGGCATTTCCATAAATGACTTGTAGAATAGCAGAAGACTGGGAGTGGGGCTTCCATCTCAGACTTCTGAATGATTTCATATACTAACAGGCTCAACCCCACTGGCAAGTTAGAACCTAGCCAAACGAGATCAGTTGGATCAATCACTAAGTATACTTTAAGAACCTGTAATATGCTGTGGGTATACAAGGATAGAAATGAAGGAGTTCCTGCCCCCAGAAAGCTTACAAGCTATTGAAATAAGCGAGTGACTCTTCCTGTGTGGGTCCTCAGCTTCTGATTGGTTTTGAATTTCATTCAATATTTGTAATTCTACTTTGGAATTCATTCAGGGACATTAATCCTCTGTTGGTAGAGCTATAAAAGATCGTATCTCTGGAAAAGCTTCAACTGGTCAGAACTTTGGCTCTAGACCAATGGAATTCCATCCCAATAAATGGTCATTGAGCCTGTGTGCTTGACAGTAAGCATTTAATAGGTATATCCTATGTACCAGGCACTGTGCTAAGGGCTGAGCATTCAAAGACAGAAGATTGCCCCTGCCCAATCTTCTCATTGTACAGATGATGAAACCAAAACCTAGATAGATAAACTTATCTATTAAGTAATTACTGTGTGCCAGCTTCTGTGCCAGGCACTAGGGTACAAGGAAAGCAAAAGCATGGCCCGTACCCTCAAGGAGCTCACATCCTAATGGAAGAGACAATATGCAAAGAATTTTGAAAGATGTGGGGAAAATCATTTAGCTATAATCCCAGAGATCACTGTGCTGGAAATATAACCCAAGAATGTCAAAGACAGAAAGAAAGGCTTCCAAATACAAAATATTAAGAGAAGCATTTTTCTTGGTATGGTAGCAAAACACACAAAAAGCATGCACACAGCTGGAAACAGTGTGTACTCGTTGATTGAGCAATGACTAAACAAGGTGTGTTTGTAATAGAATACTGTTGCACCATAAGTAAGAAGAGACATGGGAAGACTTGTCTGAACTGATGCAGAGTGAAGAAAGCAAACCTGGAAAAACAAAATGCACCCAGATTACTTATTATAATTTTTTTACAAAGCCACTAGGCATAATGACCAGTCCTGTTTCTAGAAGATGAATGATTAAACGTACTTCCCACCTCTGGGTAAAGAGGAGGAGGATTCTGGGTGTGGAATGTTGCATTTGCTTTCAGACTTAAGTCAGCGTGTCCATTTATTTTTCTTTACTGTTTTTCTTTCTACAGAGGGAGTTCAGTGGTGAGAGGGAGAGGGGAATTATTAATATAAAAACAAAAGGATAAATAATAAAACTTTTTTTAGAGAGTTAAACTCAGTTCTACAAACACTTAATATGAATCCTCTGGGCTAGTGCCTGAGGATACAAAAGCAAAGACCCTCTTGGGTGCTTTTGAAAATAAGAATCAGCACATTCAATATGGCTGTTGCCAGTCCAACTCCAGTAGCCCCATCCCTACGTCTGCCTGAGTATTAATGTTTGTATAACTAGACGTTGTTCCCTAGCATCTGCAAAAAGTTTTGTCTTCCTGGAAGAACCAACTTCCCTGATGAATTTCTCCTGTCCTCTCTCAAGGCATGTCTTTAATGTAGGCATTACCAAGATGAGTTAGAATAAAATGTTTAGATGTGATTAAGGGAAGCTATTTATTAGATCCATAATTTTGGTTTTATAACTTAGCTGTGAAGGCTTCTTCAGATCATATATTCATTCAACAAACAATTATTGAACCCTTATTGTGTGCAAGACATTATGAGAGCTGCATATTTTTGAATGAATTAAATATTTATTAAATATTTATTACGTGCAAAGCTAGGTGGTGCAGTAGATAGAGTACAGAGGCTAGAGTCAGGAAGGTTCATCTTCCTGAGTTCAAATCCAGCCACAGATACTTCCTAGATGAATGATCCTGGGCAAGTTACTTAACCTCTATTTGCCTCAGTTTCCTCATCTGTAAAATGAGCTGGAAAAGGAAATGGCAAACCACTCCAGTATCATTGCCAAGAAAACTCCAAATGGGATCATGAAGGATGGACATAACTGAAATGAAAAGAGATGCAAATACAAGAGATACAAAGAGATATATAATAAACTATTGTATGTAATACAAATAGTTACAGATAGAATACTTAGAGATATAAATACAAATAGAAAATTAAGACAGTTTCTACTCTCAGGAAGGTATGGGGAGACAACATATGAAAGGTTTCAGTTACAAATCAAATGGAAATTTCTCATAGTCCTTAAGATGCTGTTAGGACAAAACATATGTTGAAGACACCTCTTTTTTCAATGTTATTATCTACTGTGGCTCTTCCCAGGGCTCTTGAGTTCAGGGTCCTAATGGATATGATCAAGGTGGTGGTGGTGGTTTGACTTGCCAGGCTTCATTAACAAAAGGAAGCTGCCTTTGCAATTTCTGGTCTTAGAGTATTGCCCCTGGGCCCTGAGACATTGTGACTTTGTCCATATCCAACAGCCAGGATGTGCCACAGGCTTCTGCCTTGGACTTGGATCTTCCTGACTTTGGGACCTGCTCTCTGTCTAGCAGGCCAGGTTGCCTGTAGGAGGGATAAATAGACAAACAAAGCACATTCCTTGCCTTTAAAAAACTTAGTACAGGAGATGAAAACTAAATATAAAAAACTACCATCTGATGTAGCTTATAAGCGTCCAAGAGATACACAAAGCGACCTGGAAGTTCAGAGGAGGGAGAAATCACATCCAGCAGAGGAGATCAAGGAATGACATTTCCAAAGGGCTTTGGAAGTGTATAGATTTTGGACAGCTAAGTATTGTGGGATCACAGATTTAAAAGTAGGAAGAAACTCTGAGGTGATCTAGTCCAAATCCCTTATTATAAAGAGGAGGAAACTGAGGTCCAGAAAGTTGAAAGCATTTACCTAAGACCACAAGCAGCATAGCTAATTCAAACTCAGGGCTTTGAGACGTGTGATCCTTCCTTCTGTCTACTATACCATACTGGAGTGGGAAAAAATTCTAAGAGGAAGTGACAATATGAGAAAAAGCACAGAGGTCAAGAGAGTGGGTACATTTGGAGGAGGAGGAGGTTGAATTTGATGGCAAAATACACACACAACTAGAAACAAAGTGTGTGCCCATTGATTAGGAATAGCTATAAAATTGTGTTTGAATATAATGTAAATTGTGGGAAATAAATCTAAGAGTGTAAGTTCTAGTCAGGCTGGGCCATGGGAAGAAGGGCACAGAATAGCAAAAGAATTAATGCTTTTAGCTTGACTGATCAGTGTTCACGTCAAATCACAGGATGCTCATGTCGTTACCCAAGAAAATTAGGTTTACAGAGTAAAGCAAGGCTCACTGTGGGGTAGACAGGAATCTGTGGAAGTCTTCCACCCATTCCCAAGATACTGAGTGTACCACACTGATACAGACAGCCCCAGTAGCCATGAAATTCATCCCAGCTTTCAGTTTCTCCATTCTTAGGACACATGGTGGACCACTTCATTCCAGAAATGTAAGGCGTCTGGCTTCCCTGGCATTCACATGGCTTCACTGAATGAACCCGCTTCCTCTCTAATACAGAGGAGTAGTTAGGTGGGAAAGTATAGACACAGCTGGTTTGTTTCAGTGGATACACTTCAATTTCATTGTGGCATGGCCTTACACAAAGCATAGTTAAGAGAGAATCCAGAGCTCACTAAAAATGCTGACTGTTCTATTCACTCATTTTTCAGTCATGTCCATGACCCCATTTGGGGTTTTCTTGGCAAAGAGACTGGAGTGCTTTGCCATTTCCTTCTCCAGCGCATTTTAGAGATGAGGAAACGGAGGTAAACAGGGTAAATAGACTTCTCCAGGGTCACACAACTAGCAAGTGTCTGAAGCCAGATTTGAACTCAAGGAGATGGGTCTTCCTGACTCCAGGCCTGGTGCTCTGTGCACTGCTTATGGCACCACTTAGCTGCCCCTTCATGCCTCTGTACACTATGGTGCTGCCCAGATGTCCCCAAAACATTGCACAGTAGAGGGGAAAGTACTGGCTTCAGAGACAGAGGACACAGGTTTGAATCCTAGCTGGGTACCTTGGACAAGTCCTCTACTCTCTGATGACCTCTACAGTCACTTGTAGCTGGAAATTGATGATACTAGGATCCTAAAAGGGGTAGATGTATCCTCTCTGATGATAAAGCCAGGAACTTAAAGTAACAAATTCCTGGGAAACAAATATAAAAAGGAAATAAAAACTTATTTATAAATAAAAGAAAAAATACCCTAGGCACTTTAAAAGAAGTCAAGACTCAAGACATGGCTATGAGACTAATCTACAAAATATCCATGAAATTTGTTGGGTAGTCAGTAAGCATTTCCTAAGCACCTACTATATTCCAGGCACTAGGGAGTCAAAGAAAGGTCAAAGGCAGTCCCTGCTCTCAAGGAGCCCTCAGTCTAGTGAAGTGGATACACAGGCCAATAATGTAAGTGCTGCCCACCACTGGTCTGCACTCAGTAAACGGTTGAACATTTTTGAGTAGGAAAGTGGCATGGCTGGAAAAGTGCTTTAGAAAAAATTAATGTGGAAGAATGGGATGGATTTAAGGAGAAAGAATGGGGTTAGGGATACCAGTTGGATGGTTTTTGAAAAAGCCCATGTGACAGGAAACAAGGGCCTGAATTGGGCGGATGGAGTTGGGGTAGGAAGAAGGCAGTGCACGAGCAGCATTCTGGATGGAAAAGTAGTAGAATTTGGCTATTGTGCACATGGCAGCAAGAGAGAGTACAGTTCAAGATGGCCCTAGGGGTTTGAACTGCAGTGATGAGGAAGTTAATGGTACCACTAATGGACAGTGGAAAATCAAGAGGAGGATTTTCCCATACAGGCTTTCCCCCAATGGAATGTAATCTTCATGAGGACAGGAACTCTTGTTTTTGCCTTTGTATCACCTCTTCTTCACACAGTGCCATTTCTATTGAAGATGCTTTAAAAATGTTTGTTGAATTTAACTGAATCCATTGACTTTCCAGGAGATTGCTATGAAATGGAAAAGAAAAAAAAATCTAACCTGAGTCTATAGTATATACAGAGACTAATGTTGGAATCACCCACTTGGGTACAAGAAGCTGGCTTTGGGTTGCGAACTCCTGGCCAAAAAGGGGGCATCACAAAGGTGAGCCAGAGGAAGAGTTGGAAGGAACCTTAGAGGACACAAAGTCCAGTGGCATCCAAATGAAACCATTCAATTGTGGGCCACATATTGACTTAGAAAATCACATTTTAACATTCTCTATATTCTATTTGATTTCTTTTCCTTTTAAAAAATTTATTTTATTCTGAACTTAAGAACTAAAACAAGCATTGCCATAACATAGTAGAATAGAAAAGGGAAAAAAGATGATTGTACCTGAAAACATTTCCCAGTTATGTTTTAATCTGGTTCGGGCTGACCTCGGGAGCTGAGGACTTCATCTGATTTCATACCACCCCATCGTCTCATAGATAAGGCATAGACTTCTCCATAGGAGTGCTTATTTCTGAGCTGAGCCATGGCTCTTGACTTCCAGCCCAAGGGGTTTTCTCCACCATCCCTCTGACTATAAGGAGAATATTGCAAGCAGTGTGTGCTTTGGGGCATGGACTCCAGAAGAAGAACCCCCCTGTCCACATGGGAGAGCATAAAGCAGGGGTGTCTGCGATCTTCTGTCCACATTGAAGCTCTGTCTTTGTCAAGTTGTTTCTCTGAAGCTGTTTCCCTCTGGCCAAAACTCCTTCCCTTCCAGGTATGTGAGAACAGACAAGGCAGTACCTCAAAAGGATAAGAAGGAAGGGGACCCATGATATGGTGAAAAGGGCTCTGGGTCAGAGTCAGGACCAGATATCTCTGTCAGCTCTTCCCCTTTGTGCCTACAAGACCTTGTGCACTGCTCCCAACCTTGGATTCCTTATCATTAAAGGAAGTGGTTAGACTACATGGCCTTTGAGGTTCTGGATTCTGGATTTATTAATTACCATCAGCTACCAAATTGCCATGGATATATGGGGTTATGGAAAGAGACTTACATTCAGAATCAGGATCTGGGTTCAGATCTCAGTTCTGCCACTTAGTACTTGGGTATTGTGGGCTAAATCACTTAACTCCTCTGGGCCTCAGTTTCCTTGTCTGTAAAATGAGGGGGTTGGACTCAGTGATTTTTCTAAGGTCTCCTTCAGTTTTAAATCTTTCTGTGACCACTTTGAGAAACAATGTGGTGAGACTGTCAGAAAGAATGGGCCTTGGAGCCAGAAAGAGCGGTGTTCAAGTCCTGCTTCTGATAAAGCCTGAGTATATGACCCTGCTCTCAGTACTCCCAGAAATTCCCTCTCTGTAGGTAGCAGAGAAGGAGCCAACTGTATTATTAGAGGGTTAGAATTTCTTATGCCAATTAAGTCCCAGATCTACTCAGTAACACTGTGATGATTTTGAGGACAATCCAAGGCTTTCACCCACTGCCACTCAGCACAATCCTAAGCCATCTCACCCACTGATGGGTATCCAGAGAATACCGCCTTACTCTTAATGTGGGCCAAAACAACATAGTGATCTATTTTTTTCTTTAAAAGAAGAATCATATAATTAGTTCTGAGAATAAATAGTAATCATTTTAGAACTGTCAGCTCTGTTATCCACATCTCTGCTGTCTTACATTAGCATAGAGAAAAATTCATTATGTTCTCATTATCAAATGTTGACCTAATGTTCATGGTATTCCTGTAAAATTGCCTACAAAGATTGGTATCTTGACTCTTCCTTAGGGATAGAATTCCAGCTATTGGAAACCCATAAGCAAAAGCATGGAGGGAGGAAAGTACAGGGTGCGTGCGTGCGCGCATGCGTGTGTGTGTGTGTGTGTGTGTGTGTGTGTGTGTGTGTGTGTGTGTGTGTGTGAGAGATAAACAATCTGGTGTGCCTGGAGCAGAGGATGCCTGGAGGGAATAGTATAGGAAAGACAGATGATGAAAGCTACCAACTCCAGAGTAAGAAATTTGTACTTGACTCAGTAGGCAATAAGAGATCAGTCATTAAAGGATTTCATTTTTTTATTTCAGTATTTTAGTTATCCACAAGTTTACTGATATGCGTATTCTCTTCACTGGTGCAGATTCCTCCCCCTTTACACCTTAATAAATAGACTTTCAAAGTTGTGGACTTCCTCCCTGTCCCCCGCCCCCAAAAAGTCAATACCTAGTAAACAAACTACTGGAGATGAACCTCTTGGAATTTTGCTAGGCTGCTCACGTTCTCATCCCTGTTCCCAATCTTAAATTGTTCCAGCTTAGTGTAGCAGATAGTTTGGGCCCTGACACCAAGGCCTTCCAGAACCTCAACACCAGTGGAGACCATGATAAGGCATACAAGCAGGACTTTTCTGGACATTTGAGCAGTTGATCATCATTTTCTAAAGTTGTTAGATTTGTCTCAGGAATCCCTTCATTTGCTATTTTCCTAAATTATCTCTTTGTCTCTACTCGATGGCTGCATTTTATCTAAAGAAACAGAAGGGTAAAGCAACACAATAAGACCCTAATTTTATGTCAAAAGAGAAATCATTGATACTCCTGCTTTCAGACCTAGAAGAAACTGTATACAGTAAACAGAATGAACTCAAAGACCAGTTAGTAGTGTTTCTCTATACTGGATGTGGAAACTCTTTTTTTTCTCTTGGAGATTACTGACACCGGCATGGGTAGCAAATAAAAGAATGTCCTAGAGTTCCAAATAATAACCAGTTAAAGGAGAAGGAAAATTAAGTAAAGACTTAAAAGGCAGCACACCGAGATTGAGAGTCTGGTGGAGAAATAGAAGCCATGAAGGGAGGGAGGCTGAGTTGCTTGTTAGAAGAGTATTAATGAAGGCTAGCAGTTCTGAGTCTATCCCACTGTTCACTGGGCTGATAAGTTATCATCTGTTATCACTGCCCTGTGAAATAATAATTAGCAGATTAATCACTGTTCGTAGCTTTTCGACTGCTCTTTTTGTCTTTACTATGTAGAAGCTTTACCACGGCGGCCACCCTGGGGAAATTAGTTTCTGGCCTCTCAAAGCGGTGGCCAGAATATTGCCTCCATAAGAGGATAACCAAAAAATTTAATATTTAGCTTCTGTCTTCATGGTATATTTCCATAAGTACATTGGTTATTCAAAGTTTGCTGTAAGCAGTTATCATTTCCATTTTGTCACATGGTAAGTAAGTAGGTTAGTTGATCAAATGAGATGATATATTCAAAGTTCTTTGTAAATCTAATACATTAGCTATTAATATTATTAATAATTGTAATAATTAATTATAGACTCCTCAAAATCAAGAGCTAGATCTTATTTCACTTGTATAGCCCCAGCTCCCAGCATAATAAATATCACTTAGTAAATGTTTGTTGAATTGAATTAAAGGGTTACCTGAAATCAGAAGGAAGCTAGCTGACGAGGCTTCCCTGTCCCAAAGATTTCTCGTCACTGTCCTATATTAATAGGGGAAAACCATAATGTGAATTATGAAGAATGAGATCATCTAAAAAGTTTTTGGTGGCATTGGAGTATTCTGAATCCCAATAGGGAGAGCAGAGGTCCCTTCTGAAATTAGCTCTTATTTGTTGAGATTTGAATTGCTTGGACATGCGGCAGCAGGGCAGTGCAGGAGACCAGTAGCCTTGTAAGGATTTGTGGCAAGCCAAGATAGGATTATAGATTTTCTGTGGAAAATTCACAGAACAGATATTAATGCCTGACATTTCTATAGTAGCCTTGTGAGGGTTGCTAAGTGTTTAACATAACACCATCTAATTGTAGCTACACACCAACCTTTTAAATTGGTTTTAAATGTTTTAATTTAATTTTAGTTGTGCATATTTAAATATTTTGATTATTTAAATCTACAGAACTCTCACTTTGTAGATTAGGAGACTGAGTCCTGGTAAAATTAAGTAATTTGCTCAAGATCTTATTGCTACTAAGTGGCAAAAAGAGAATTTATACTGATGTCTCTTGATCCTATAGTCAGTGTTGTTTCCACAATGGCATGGTATTGTAATGGTGACTTGTGTACATGTAAATGCATACGTACTTATGTATATGTATACATATATGTGCATGAATACACCTAAATATGTATCGATGTAGGTGTGTGCATATATGTGTATGTTAGCAATGTATACATATATGTGCATGTGTACACCTAAATATGTATCATGTATGTGTGTGCATATATGTGTGTTAGCAAATATGCATGTGTGTATGTATTATATATATTTATATACATATGCATATTTTTAAATATTTAAATATAGGTTCACATGTATATGTATGTGATAGCCTGAGGATATTGAATTATAATCATTTCTGGCATCAGGAATAAATCAATGCAAAGTGTCCCTACTAGTCTTACCTGCCCTTTAAGAGTATGGTGGTGTGTCCATCTGTGGCTGTTCGTTACAGGCATCTTAGCCGTCTAGTCAAAAGATAACCTCAATGTCTACGAGAGGTCAGAGTTGAGTCTTTTATTCACAAGGTCTTAAAAAAGGACCTCTCCTGAGGTGTGAAGGAAATCCTCATCTGGAAGACTAGTAGGGAGGTTGCTGTTTTTAAGCCCCTGAGAACCCTGGAGCAGATGCATTTTTTTAAAATAATGCTTTATTCATCAGCATACGTATATCCTAGACCTGAGGACAGAAGTGGGGCATGTGAATTCATTGGAGTCATGTTTGCTGATACTTAAGTTAACTGGGAGCGTTCCTGGTCTGGTTAAAACCCAAACTTCCTGTCCCTGAGGAAGAAAGAGTAAGCCTCCATTGGTCTAGAATGTGCGAATCACACTGTCTTTGTTTTCTAGAGGTCCACTCTAAGCAAGGGCTTTCTGGGACCTAGAACAGGAGGCTAGATTCAGGCCACAAAAAGTTCTGAGTTGTAGATATAGGTCCTTAATGGAGGACCTATAGAAGGGTCCTTAATGATTTGGTTTCAGACACCTGCCTACTCACCTGTCCTGCTTAAGTCATGAAATTGACAAGCATCTGCTGCGTGCTAGGCCTAGTGCTAGGAGGTGGTGATAGCCCAGGTTCCAAGGAGCTTTTAAAGTGGTTTGCATGTGTTAGCTTGGGCAGCTAGGTGGTGCAATGGAGAGAGCAGTGGGACTTGAGTCAGACTCATCTTCCAGAGTTCAAATCTAACCTCAGACACTTAGTAGCTGCGTGATCTTAGGCAACAACAACTTTCGCAACTGAATTACATATATGAGTAATAAATACAAAGTAGCTAATAATGGCCAACATTTACATCACATTGGAGGTTTACAAAACACTCTTGTTGATTATCTGTCCCATTTGACCTTCACAATACACCTGTGAGGCAAATGCTATTACTGCCCCCGTTTTACAAATGAGAAAACAGTGAGAGATTAAATGGTTGTTCAGAGTCTTCTGGATAGTTACTGAGGCAGAAGTTCCAGACTCCAAGTACCAGTACTATACCTCCTGTTCCACATAGCTCCTGTTATTACAAGGCTGTTTGAGCAGGACGTATCAGTCAAAGTTTTTAGCAAAGCAAGAATGAAAGTTTGTTGCTGCTTTGTCTATTCGTTGTGTCTGACTCTTTGTGACACTATTTGGGGTTTTCTTGGCAAAGATCCTGGAGTGATTTGCCATTTCCTTCTCTGGCTTATTTTACAGATGCGGAAACTGAGACAAGCAGGATTAAGATGAGATTCTTTGGGTGTAGTAGAAAGTACTAGATTTGGAGTCAGAACCTGGTCTGAAACTATTTTTCTGCTTCTGCCTACCTGTGTGACCTTGGGCAAGGCATTTCAGGACTTTGAGACTTAGTTTCCTGAACTGTAAAATCAGAGGAATAGATTGGAAAACCTATAAGTTCACTTGTAGGTAAATCTCTGCTCTACAGGGATGCTGAGGAAGTCAAGGTGGTGAAATTGCTGTGTAATCTTGGAATTATATCATGTAGGAATGTAGTCTAAGACTGTCATTTTTTTTTCAGATAAGGAACTGAGATCCAGAAATTTTCAATGACTTTTGTTCCCACAGAGATTTTACAAGTGAAACGGAATCAGGACTCTAACCCAGAGCCTCTGACTCCACCTCCCACTCTCTTTTTGATGTTCTGAACTCACTCTTCAGATTGTTGGGACTTTTTTTTTAAAGACAGGCTAAAGCTGTTAACTAACAGATAATTCCCTTAAGCAAAAGGAAATGTATATCCTAACTGAAATGGACAGTTTAATCTTTTGAATGAAGAATGGACCTTAAAAGGGAAACGAGGTAAAGAGTCATAAGAAGGAGAAAGATTCACTAATGTGACTTGAAATTGCAGTGAGTGAACCTACGAAGTAATGGGATTGTTTTCTCCAATTTGTCCAAATGTCGTTGGCTTGGCTTTAAAGACTTCCTGGCTTCTCTTGCAAGAGCTGTCCTCCCCCATCTCTTTAAAGAAATATCACATTGTCAGTCTTTTTTTGCTTCATCTTTTCATTCCTTTTTTTTTTAAAATAGAAGTTACTTAAACTGCTCGGTCCTGGCACACATGGAGGGAATGGGCCAGGTTTACTTTGCTTCTCTCTTACCCCTGACCCACTTTTCCCAACATTTGTGTGAGAATCCAACAGCACATTGGGGAGCCAGGAGCTGGGGGGGGGGGGACTTGTTCCAACATAGCTACTTGCTTTCTCCTTTCAGAAACATCTCTGTTGCAACCCCGCCCCCCCCCAAAAAATGAGCTTTTTATTTCCAATTTTGATCTGAAGCAGGCGAGAAGGAGATAAATGTGTTGGAGACATGGTTTAGGAATTAGCTGTGATCCTTCTCCCCCCAAATTGTTTCAGAGGTAAACCAATTTAAATTGGAATCTAGGTATCTAAGAGAAGAGATTGGGGGGGCTGGTGTGGCAAGATGGGATGCTGTTTATCCTCTCAGAGGCTACTAATGAAGGTCATTTGCAGAGTTCTTGTTTTTGCAAAGGGACGAGAGACAGAAACACAGGCAGAAGAAGTCTATTATCCATTCTCTCTGCTCAGAATTGCTTTGTTAAATGAATATTATTGAAATATTCGCCTAGGGAACCAGTGTGCACTTTTAATAAAATGAAACAACAACAAAGGCAGCTTGGTACTGGAAAGCTGAGCTGTGTTCTTAGCTTGGCTTCTCCATGACACCGCTCTCCAAGGTGGCCCATTTCTTCCTGTCATCCCTCCTCTGGGGTTGCCATTGATTGCCTGTCCATGTGGCAGGTAGATTAACTGAGAGGCAAGAAGGTTCCAAGCCTCTTAAAAGGCAGGCTAGGGAAACCAGGAAATAAAGACCCAATGTTGCTTTTGGTCTCTCAGTTAATATAGGCTTCTGTAAAATCTTCCCCACGTTTCAGTGCGTGGCATGGCATGCCAGAGATGAGAGTTTGGTGCTTTCCATTTCTGAGCATTCTGAATCCTCCCTTCTTTCTCCTTCTACCTGTCACCTTGGATTCCTACTAGAAGTCAAAACAGTAGAGTGAGGGCCATGGGATGTGGGAGGGATGAAGTTCTGACCCTTTCCTAGACTTGGTTTGCTTCTGGGTTCTGCCTGGATTGTCTCCCATAGGCTTCCTCACTTGGCCTCCAAGACATTAACCATTTTATAAGGAGGCACCCTAGTGTAGGCAGAAAGAAAGCCTGGATATCAGAGATTTGAGATTAGAAGGGGATAACTGCAGGATGGTTTAGTCTCTTTATTTCACTGATGTGAGAACTGAGGCTCTTGTTTGGTCAAAGGCGGAATTTGGACCTCTCATTAACATGGTGACTTTGGTCAAGTCACTTCACCTATCTTTACTTCAGTTTCCTCATCTGTGTTGTCTCAGCTTACTGAGAAGCTGTGTGCCAGGCACTATGCTAAGGGGCTCAGCCCTTACCCTCCAGGAGAAACAAACGTGCACATGTGGATTAAAACAAGATATGTTTATGGATTTAAATGCTGCCTCTGTCTTTTGCTGACTGTATCACCTTGAGCAGATCATTCAGCCTCCTAGGGTATCATTTTCCTCATCTGTCAAATGAGTGGGTTGGATGAAGTGGCTTAAGAGGCAACTTCTCAATCTACATCTGGGATTCCATTTTTTAAAGTTATAAGGTAATTTTAGGAGTGGGAGGCACTTATAGCTGGGTGCTGGCAAGGAATCAGGAAAAACCTTTAACTTTGAATCTGTAAGAGCTACCATTAATACAATAGCCATTCATGATTCCAGTTATGAACCATGCTGTCACGAGAAGTGCTGGACTTGGGCTGTGGAATGAGACACACACATATACATACATACATACATGTATATGTATTTGTGTGTTTGTATATGGCCACTGAGAGAATTTGTTTTGCTTCACTGTGTAGACTTTTTAACAGAAAATTCTTTCTCTTTTTTCCCTCTTCCCAATGGGGCGAGGGTTTGGGAGGGAGAGAAAATACATTTCTTTTCATTTTTTTAATAGAGGAGGTTTACTACAGATGTGAATGGTTTCATGCACTTTCAAATGACATGGTTGTGTTGCTAGTTTTGCTTAACTATTTCCCTTTGTTAGAAGAGACCTCTCACCAAGTGGGAACGATCTGTAAATGCTGGTGATGTAAAAACAAAACACAGCAGTAAAACTTTTTCAAAATGCAATTTGAAAACTTCATGTGGGATATGGTGCTTGGGCTGAGCATTGAAGGAAGCTAAACAGTATAAGTGATGAAGGACTGCACTCCTGGCATGAGGAACAGCCTGTGCAAAGACACAGAGATGAGAGATGGAGTACTGTGTGTGTGTGGTTGTGGGGTGGGGGTAAAGGGGGACAGCGCTAGACTCAGACATCAGGAGACCTCTCATTAACATGGTGACTTTGGTCAAGTCACTTCACCTATCTTTACTTCAATTTCCTCATCTGGAAAATGGAAGTAACAATAATTATAGTAACAGCAATTAACCTTTGCATAGTATTTAAGGTATCTCAAGCATTTCATCCTTACAAGCACCCTAGGAAGTAGGTGTCATTATAAGCCCCATTTTACCAATGAGGAAACTGAGGCAGATGGTTAAATGACTTACCCATGGTCACACAACTAGTATGATAGAATTTGAACCCAAGTCCTTTCTGTATTTCTGTCTCAATAGGTATATATCTGGTTCCTCCAATAATAGTAATAGCTCTTCAAAGTTTCCATAGCTCTTTACATCCAGCATCTCATTGGAGCCTCACAAACAGCCCTATGGGGGCACTACTGCAGGTGTGACTGTGCCCTTTTTATAGATGAGGAAGCTAAGATTCTGGGAGCACTCAGTGACTCACCTACAGTTATCCAGGTGAGAAGGATCGGAACCCAGGTCTTCTCGCACTCTACCTGCTCGATTTTTTAAAGTAGGGATATAGAAAGAGAAGTGAGCGGAAGTTCTTGGGAAACTGCTAGGGCTGTAGGCTGCTAGATGTCATTATTTATTATTGTGCTTTCCCCCAAATCCAATCTCCCCTCCCCTGCCCCCTTCCCCACACTTCCCCCACCAGCATATGACTCTCACTGTGCCTGGGGAGAAAAGCTCCTTCTTAACAAGCACAGATTCCTTGCAAACTGGGCGAGGCCCCAGAGCCTCACTCTTTCTTCTGTCTAAATCTCTTCCCAGTCCTGAGAAGAAGTTTCAGCTAGTCCTCCCATTTGCCAGGGCTTAACCAAGACCTTAACCAAAGGCTCTCCATGACCATGTTCTGTAAGCTAGCTCACGACAGCTGAAATGCCCTTCGTGAAGGAAAAGTCTCCGTAGGGTAGACATTCTTCACATTTTCTGTCTTGGATCCCTTTACCTAACTGGTGAAAATTATGGATCCCTTCTCAGAATAATGCCTAAAAGATATAAGAACACAAAGAAAACCAATCATACTGAAATAAAGTTACCAAAACGTTTTCCAAAAAGTTCATGGATCCCAGGTTAAGAAACCATGACCTAGAAACCATGACTTCACCCAGGCAAAATCCGAACCTGACTTAATTCCCACTCTCACTCTGACTTTTGGAGGTGAGTGAGTACAGGATAAGCAAAAAACCTGAAAGGCAAAAGGAAGGATCCAAATGGGCAAGGATAGCTCACCAGCAGTTGTTGTCCTAGACTTGTTTATTTCCTCATAGGCATTAGAGAGCAAAATATGTTTGGGCAAAAAGAAATCATACACAGGACTTTTCAGGGCTGGAGCCAAATGGATTTTTGTAGTGCCAGGAAGTACACTGAATATTTCCCCTCACTGGTTGCCTTCTTTTCTATTTATTTTGGGCCATACAGTAGTTTTATTATGGAGAAGGATGGAGGGAAAACATATTCATTATTTCCGAATTCAGCCAGAAACAGATCGAGAATTCAGGATAGCTATTTTTTGCCTTCTCTCTCCAATCCATCTGCTTCCTTCTGTACTCTGGTGAAGGTTGCCAAGGGGGAAAGGGGACCATTCTTGGATGATGCCAGAGGAATATATTTTTCCTCCTGGATTATCAAGTGATTCTAAAGACTGGATTCATCAGCAAACATTCATCATCATCAACTTCTCCTCTAGCCTCACATTAAGAGGAAGTACTCAGTAGATTTTCACTTGGATTGAGAGGGGGAAATTTCATATCCCCAGCATTTAGTGTATAGTAGTCACTTAATAAATGTTTGTTGACTAAATCATTTAGTGTCAAATAGCCAGAGGGTAAAGATGAAAGAATGTCCATTGGCGGAAGGGATCTCATTGGGCATTCAATCAAACTCCTAACTGAAAAGGAATCTCAACTCTAACACCCCTGACAAGTGGTGATCTTGAAGCCCTGTAGGAATGGGGAACAGTCCATTCCACTTTCTTAATCCTAAATTCTCCTCAGTCTAGTAAAATAAACATTTAAATAAATGAAGGAGCAATCAGACTGGCCTGTGACATGGTATTCATGAAGGCTAGATCTCATGGTACAGTGGAAAATGCCATTGATTGAGAGTTCATTCTATTCTTTTTTATTATTTAGCTGGTTGGATTACTTTTGATGGGTCACCACTTCCCTCTGTTTCTCATTTTCTTCGTCTATGAAATGAGAGGTTTGGACTAAATAATCTCCAAAGCTTTTGGGTTTTTTTCCACCTGTAATTCTGATTCTCTCTGTAGTCTAGAATGGCAATGATCCAATGATCACTGGATGGCCTTGGGATGAAAGTCAGTCCCAGTAATGAATTCTCTAAACAATTGTGAAATTGATCCATAGACGTCGATTTCTATCGGATGACCAGGTCAATGCTGGCTCACAGAATTTCATAATTTAGGCCCATATTGTAGTTTGATTTTCATGAGCTTAATAAAAGTGATTAGTGATATATTTTTTGATCTGGATCTCAGATTTTACGATATAGGGAGCTCATCTCCTCTGATGCAGATGGACTACTCACCTGTATCTTAGAAAATTGTGTGTGGCCCTAAAAGATGTCGATCAATCAGTCAGCAATGCTTGTGGATTGGTTTGTTAAATACTCACTGTGTGTTGGGTACCATGCTAGGCACCGAAGATACAAGACAAAAAAGGAAGTAGTCCTTGTTCACAAGGGGCTTATAGAGGAAGAAAAGAAGGAGGGAAGGAAGGAAGGAAGGGAGGGAGGGAGGGAAGGGGAAAAGGAAAGACGGATGGAGGTGACAGAGGAAGGAAGACAAGAAAGAAGGAAGGAAAGATTGATTTATTAAAGAACTACTATGTGCTAGATGTCTTCCTAAGCACTTTGTAAGTATTGTCATATTTGCTAAGATAAGTAAATAAAGCTTAAAGACAAAATAAATGCATGGTAGTTAGGGAAGGACTGTGTCAGAAGCAGAATTTGACCCTAGATATTTCTAATTCTATTACTAATGATCTGTATACCACATTATATAATAATGATGATGATAGTAAAACCTTTATAAAGCATGTTGAGGTGTTCAAAGTACTTTATAGTCATCATCTCATTCTCCTGGACACTTGCCTGCATTTTAAAATGGAAAAAAAAAAAGAAGCTATTGCAAAGTCCAGGCTGTGGGATTTGGAGTATTGGCCTGGGGGGGATTTGGCAAAAGTACAACCAGCCAGTTATATGTAGGCCTAGGCCCTGAGTACAAGCATTTAGTTGAGACTCCTAAGTTCCCAAGAGACCCTTGGGAGGGCTTTGGATTGCTGAGCTGCATGCATGCGTGCACACACACACATGCATATACACACATACACACATGCTCACACACATACATGTACTCACACACATATACACATACAAACACACATGCACACACATACACACAAAATCAAGCTGTAATTGTATCATTCTTATTATTCCAGCATGAGTAATGAATCACTCTATATTAATAATTGTTCCTTATGTGACATTGATGAAGTGATGTTGAACCCAAGACCCTTTGGCAGGTAACTAGCCTGAGTGGCAGAGGACATTCACCACCCCCACCCTCCTGGGTCCAGAGGGGACAGGATTCATTCAATTTCCATACTGTCCAAGAGAAAAAGGACATAAGGAGCCCTCCCTTCCAAAGGGAGGAAACAAAGAGTAGGTACCTGAGTCCAGATCTGAAGCTGGGCTTTCCTAGCCATGCAGTGTAGTAGATGGAAAGTTGTCCCTAGAGCCAGGGAGACCTGGGGTCAAGGCACTTGTGGTGTGTAACTGTGATCAAATAAGTCACTTATCCTCCGGATGTCACAGCCCTGGCAGATTTTAAGCTGCAGAGGAGGCATGGACCTCTATTGGAAGAGGGAGTTTTCTCCTCTGGTAGTTTCCTGTGTCCCCAACCTTCTCCATTCCAAATCTAGCACCCTGCCCAAGGTTGGTCAGTGGTCAGCTTCTAGTCTGAAATTAATTTATGACTTGAGCAGTGTGTGTGTGTGTATGTGTGTGTGTAACTCAAGTGTTGTTAGTCTCCGTACCATATTAATGAATCGGAGGAACGTAAGGTAATTTGGGACCATCTTTCCGTATTTTCTCTCTGTCTCTCCTTGCCAAATGTCCCTGGGGAAGCTACTCCTTCAAACTCAGCGATTCTGGAATAGGAAGTTTGTTTATGTACTACCTTAGTTCTCTATTAAGATGATACACACACACATTTATATAAACATATATATATATATACATATATAAAAAATAAAGATGATTTTCTTGTATTTTTTAACTGGTTATTTCAAAGCTAGGAGGTCACCTGCCACTCACAATGTTTCTTGAATGCATTTAGGTTTTTCCTGGCTCTTCCTCTAAGACTCTCAAAATAATTGACCATGTACAAAAGATTCTCTCAGATCTTAGGTAGAATCCAGCTGATCCAAGTGCTTTGATTTCCCTGACTTTCTCCCCTTCTCAGTCCCTACCAGATACCTTGTTTTCCTGGAGCCATGGAGGATGGTAAAAGTGTCTTGAGAAGTGAGTTTTCCATGATGTCATCAGGACAGTGTGTAAGATCTTTCCCAGCCTCCTGTAGATCCTGAAAACTTTCCGTTGTGGTTCTCTTTTCTTTATCCTCTTGTTTTCCACACTTCAGCATAAAGGAGCGTGCTCACTGCCACCACAGCTTTTGTAGAATTTTTAAGAGCCTCTTTTCTTTCATCTGGACAACTTTGCATCATTGGTGACTTTCCAGACGGGTATTGGACAAACATGGAGAGCCCAAGAATATCCGTAAAAATCACAAACACGAGTATTTCCAAATTTCCTACTACTTAATACCTTTGTAATTATTTCTAATTACATACTCAGGAGCCCGGGATTGAGTGAAATGCTCTAGCAATCCTCTGCCTGTTGGGGTGCTCCCTTGCAGCAACAGGGAAGGCCTGGAGGGCTTTGGGTGTAGGTGGAGGCTGAGGTACCTGAGGAGTACGTTGAATGCCAAGGAGCAGCTTTAGACTCCAGCACAGAAACAGGCACTGACATATCCCCTTGGCCAGGGACGCACACTAGCATGCCGAAGTCTACCTGAGAAACTGGTAAAGTCCAACCTTCAGAAATTCCAGTGAGAAAGCCCTCCTGTGTGCCTGCCCTCCCCAGAGTGAATACCCTGCCCCCTTTTGCTCAAAAGGGCATTAGATTTGCCTCCACCTTGGGCAAGGAGGAAGCTGTTTGCTGAATGACAGCCACATTCCCTGGGGCACAGTTCATACCTGATCAGGTGCTGATTTGTTCCAGGGGCCTTGTGGCTGGCATGGTTAGTAACCACGTCCTAATCTTTTGGTGAAGTCTGAGTGGGCCAGTGAGGGAAGTAACCACTGTGGTTGTCTGTTTTCTGACCCCTAGGTTCACCAGTATTATAGCTGTCTCCCAGAAGAGAAGGTACCCTATGTCAACAGTCCTGGAGAAAAGCTCAGGATCAAACAGCTCTTGCATCAGCTGCCTCCACACGACAATGAGGTAAGGAGTCATAGACCATTCCAGAAAGTTGCTCTTTCATATCTTTGGGGAGAGTAATTAAACTGAGGGGGTAATCCCTGTACCACCACTTGAGAGTTCTTCAAAGAGAAAAGTGGGTCTTTGTATTTCAGATTTTTATTTCTGTTTTGTTCATGTGAGCCAAAGTAAACTCGCTTAGACTCCTGGGGAGTTGGGAAGGGGTTCAGATTGGAAGGTACTATCCCATGTGGCTGATGACCTGGAGCATGTACAGAATGAAATCAATAGCTCGTGTCCGTACTTGCTCAATCTAACAAGAAAAATCAGTCCATTTGGTGACTGAAGATGTTGAGGCTGGTTAGAATGCATCTTGCCAGTTCTGCCCTAGCAAACGTGCTGGGGCTCCCATTAATTTTCAACACCATTACCTGTGCATCAGGTGTGTAGTTCTTTCATGGGATGAGTTAGGTGGCTAGATTTGTAATTCTGGGTACAATAACAATAGCCTATCATGGCTAGCATTTATATAACGTTTCTTCAAGGCTTATTATAAAGTGCTTTCTGCACATCATCTCCTTGGACCCTCGCAACAACTTATGGAGGAAGGTGCTATTATTTCCCCCATTTTATAGATGAGAAAACTAAAACAAGAAAGGGTAGATGACTTGCCCAGAGTCCTATGGCTAGAATGTCTGGGGGTTTTGTCACTATGGAAATTATATCCTTTAATTTGATAAAAATCTGAAAAAAGAGGTTGCTTCTTATTAATAAATAAAGGTCAGCGTCATGGACATGTCCAATCCTTGAAATCTGTGAATTTTGAAATGTTCTTTTAAAGGTACCTCATGCCCCAGGCAACCAGATTTGCCAACTGGAAATGAATTCTTTTTAATGCTGGGGGAAGGGAAGGGAGATAATCCCATAAAAAGAAGCTGTATTTTACACCCAGACATTAACAGGGATCATATAAAAGACCCAGCTTAAGATCTAATGAAAGAAAGAAATCTCTTTATGAGATGAGTGCCATCCATTTGACACTTACTCCCAGGTTGAGCCCCCTGGAGACCAAATCTTATAGGATGGGATTGAACATTTCTAAATCTTGGCTCACCATGTTTAAAGAAAAACGGGGAGGGGCATGATTTTCAGACCCTAAAGTACGATCCTTAGATGGGAGCTATCTAGGACATGGACATTTGGGCCTTCTCCTGACAATACTCCCAGTGATCCCTGTTGTCATTTAATCCAGATGTATTTTCATCTAAATAGGCTTTCCTCTTTCCCTTTAAAATTGAGAGACAGACTTGTAACATAATGCCTAGTGAGCCAGTTCAAGAATGAATCTTGCAAGTTCAGCGAGTATACCTTCCTTTAAAAGTTTGTCCATAAACCATAAATACATGTTGGGGGGCTGCTCACAGTCTCTGTTGAGCACAGGCACACAGGTTCTTTTCTCTCTTGATTCATTAGAGGGTCTCTCTTTTCTGTTTCTGTATGGGGAATTATGGTTTGTGGGCTTTTTTTAAAAATGAAAAGTGATACCGTCAAATTACCTTTTCATGTTAGTGACAATTTAATATGTGCAAATCAGTGGGTAAATTAGGCCCATTCAGTATGCTCATTTTAGAACAAAAGATAATTGGTTAGGTAAATATGCCAACCATCCACTTCTCTCAAATCAGAAAACCTGATCATAGACAGAAGCCACGTGCTGTGGTTATATAGAAAGAGCCCTGGACCCAGGCCCAGCAGGACCCACATCTCACTTTGGTTCTACCACCAGCCAGGAGTGTGACCTTGGAAAAGTCATTTGATCTCTAAGGAGGGTTGAATTAAATGAACTCTGTGGGCCTTTTCATCTCTACTATTCCTTTAAATTCAGTACTTGTCAAAGAAAGAATGCAACTTGAATTATTTAACAGTAATAATAGCTAACAGACAGTGCTGCGACATTTCTAGAGTTTGCATACATCACATTTCGTCTTCATAACAACCCTGTGAGGTGGGTGCTATGAGGAAAGTGAACCCGAGAGAGATTGTGCCTTAACACAGCTGTTAAAGGCAGGATCCAGACTCCCATGTTCTCCTCACTGAGGTGGATGACATTTGTGCCTAGGCTGGGCTTTCAGAGACCAGAAGTAGAGGACGTGGTTGAGTGTTCCTTAATCTTGGTTCACTATATTTGGGAAAGGGAGGAGCGGGTGAAATTGTCTGCTTAGCAGCCTCGCCAAAGACAAACCTGAACAAAAAAGCCCCTTTTATTTCCTCTCCTGAACACACGCCCCTAAGTAAATATACTTGCATGTACCCTTCACCACCACCCAAAATGCCTTGGAAGGAATTCCTGAACCCCCCCCTCTCGCTCCCCACCACTCCCTTGGCTTCATTTCACAGAAATCATCCCGAAACAAGGCAAGAGAGTGTCAGATAGGGGAACTGTCAGGCATAAGAGGGTCAATCAGCAACTCCTCAGACTAGCTTTTGTAAGCATTTGGTGTGTTGCCGTAGGAAGGCATGTGAGATTGATGACAAATCTAGGAAGATGGTAAACCTTTTCATTGAGCCACTTCCCTTTAAAAAATATGCCATTTGGATTTCAGTTTGATTATAAGGACTCAAGATTCAATCCAGTGAACATTTATTAAGCACCTACTTTGTGCCAGGCACTATCTAGGTAATAAAAAGACAGTTCTGTCCTCAAGGAACTCATAGTCTAATGGAAGGAAACCAGGGAATATGCAGCTCAGGGATATGTTGTTCAGTGGAGGCAGAAAGGAGTGAGTGGAGTCCAGTTTCTGCCCTCTGTAAAGGAAGGTGTTGAGTGCTTCACCTCCCAGCCCTCTAATCAGAGAGGAGAGGAGGCTGACAGGGGTGGCTTTAGTCATTATAAAGTATCACGAATAATCGTTTTAACAACTCAAGTTGGTTGGCCTTGCTTCCCTAGAAAATGAGGAGTTTGGGGCAATTCTGGAGTTTCCTAGTTTTTCTGAGCCCTTTTTTACTTTGCATAGAGCTTTAGAAAAGTGTTCTTTAAATGGCTGCATGTCAAGGAGTCATTAAAATGTGGACAGGGATGGTCTATCCAACTAATACTGAAAAGTACATGCAGGTGGCTTGGAGGCCCAGACTAGGCATCTTAACAAGGTCTCTCTCTCCATGCTCTCTCTGTGTCACTAGGTTCGATATTGTAATTCCCTGGATGAGGAGGAGAAGAGAGAACTCAAGCTCTTTAGCAATCAAAGGAAAAGGGAGAATCTGGGCCGAGGAAATGTCAGACCATTTCCCGTTACTATGACAGGAGCCATTTGTGAACAGGTAAGTTTGTGCAAAAGCTGCACAAGGCCAAACTGCCACATCCTGACCGCTTCCCACTGGGGTGAAATGAGGACCTGTGATTCCCCCAAAGCTCCTTCCAAGACAGAGAAAATAATGACTAGTTTTTAAAGGTATAGAAAGATAATTTTGATCCTTATGTCTGCTAAATGCTAAAGAAGCCTTGGTTGTGTTGTCCCTGGGGAACTGGGCCAATAGGCCTTTGGTTTGTTTTCTACCCAATTGGAGGCTACCCAAAGAGTGGAGGCAGACTTTAAGCTGGGAGAATTTAGAGAAAGCTATGTCTACTTGGATGACAGCCTCCTTGCTACCAGAATGTCTCCATTTTGTTGGTTCTTTTTCTGCTTTTCCCTGTTTCTCTAAACTAAGGCCTCATCTAGCCAATCGCTTAAGCGCTGTGAGTGAGACGCTGAGCCGATGATACAAAGAAAGGTAAAAACAGTTCCTAAGGAGCTCCCATTCTGATGGGAGTGTCACACGGTGAGCCAAGACAATTCCCAAGGACTCATGATGAAAAAGCCTAGCCACCTCCCAAGAAAGAACTGATTAACTCTGGGTCAAGATCAAAGCAGAGTTGTTTCACTTTCTCTGTATTTCTTACTTTTTTTTTTTGGCAACATTACTAATATGGAAATACATTTCACATGACTTCATGTATAATTGATACCATATTGCTTGCCTTCTCAATGGGTGGGGAAGGGGTGGGGGGAAGGACAAAATTTGCAATTCAAAAATTTTTTTTGAATGAATGTTAAAAATAAATTTTTAAAATTTTTAAAAGAATAAAAAGAAGCAACATCAAAATGGTAGAGAAGAAAAAAGAGGAATCTCTTATGGCAGAGTGATCCTGGCTTGGAGTTCACCTAAGCATTATGGGATTCTGAGAGGGAAGAGTGATGTGGTGAGAACATGGTGCAAAGAGCAAGATTTAGAGTCAGGAGACCTGAGTTCAAATCTCACCTCTCTACTTGTTACTTGGTTTTTTTTTTTTTATTTCATATGTCATTTAACTTCCTTTTGCCTTAGGTGCCCCTGAAAAATGAGGCAGTTGAGCTAAGTTCTTTCCTCTAAGTACTTTCCATCTCCAAGTCTTTTATCCTATGATCCTATGACATGGGAGGTCTCTGGGATTGAAGCAGTAAAGGGAAAGGGAATATTACTTTAGAAGAGGCCTAAATTCATTTGTACATCCAGGAATCCACATCCCAGGAAGGAATGTGATCAGTGCTAGGGATTTTTGTCATCGGATTCAAAGTTATATATTCATAAAAAGCATTGACTAGAGGGCCATCCTTGGAGACAGTACATCCTTGACTCAGTTTCCCTCTCTGATATATGCAGTCATTTTAATGACTGTAAGAAAGACATTTATCTTCTTAAAATAGTTGTCATTCATGGTTGATTATCATACAATATTGCTGTTACTGTGTACAATGTTTTCTTGGTTCTTCCCACATCACTTTGCATGAGTTCATATAATTCTTCCTGGGTTTTTCTGAATCCATCCTGTTTGTCATTACAATCATATACTACAACTTGTTCAGTCATTCTCCAATTGATGGGCGTTCCTTCAATTTCCAGTTCTTTGACACCACTAAAAGAGCTGCTATAAATATTTTTATACATATAGATCCTTTTTTATTTCTTTGGGATATAGGCCTAGTAATGATACAATTCTTTAAGACTATAAGTTACGGAAAGATACTTGATATACTTTGGCAGAGGGAGTTTCCACGCTGAGAGTCCCCCTACAGGTTTGTAATCGCAGGCTGGGCCTTTCCAAAAAAAACGACTCCCCAAAATATGGTGTCATTAAGTTAGCACAGTAGGTAGCATTCTGGGCCTGGAGTCAGGAAGACTCATTTTCCTGAGTTCAAAATTTGACCTCAGACACTTACTAGTTGAGTGATCCTGGACAAATCATGCTGTTTGCCTCAGTTTCCTCATTTACAAAATGAGCTGGAGAAGAAAATGGCAAACCAATCCAGTATCTCTGCCAAGAAAACCCCAAATGGGGCATGAAGCGTTGGACATGACTAAGAAACAACAGTAATAACAAAACAAGCTAAAATTCTCTGAAGTCTGACCCAAAGGAGGCCATCCTTCTCTAGGGAGAGGACGCCCTGCCCCGCCAATCCCAATGCACCACCAGGACCTTCTCACCCAACACTCTTCCTTCTCTCTCCTATAGTGTGGAGGCCAGATTAATGGAGGTGACATTGCCGTGTTTGCATCGAGAGCTGGGCATGGGGTATGTTGGCACCCCTCATGCTTCATGTGCACAGTTTGTAATGAGCTCCTGGTGGACCTGATCTATTTCTACCAAGATGGGAAGATGTACTGTGGCAGGCACCATGCTGAATGCCTGAAACCTCGCTGTGCAGCCTGTGACGAGGTAAGCATGGGCCCTTGCAGTCCTGGAACCTTTCTCTGACTAGCTGTAGCCCAAATTTGTGCCACCAGATGCCTTGGCCAAAAGCATCCCCATGCCCTTTAGCCACCTGGCCACGGGGACTTTTCATAGTTAGGAAATCTAGAGGAATCCACCATCTTTTTTGTTTTTTAACTTATAAGACAAAAAGTTAATCCATGAGTCCCACCCTTCCCAGTGGCCAAAATGTCCGTCTGGGAGCATCCTCATCAAAACCTATCTGGGAATTTCTTGCCAAAGATCCTGGAGTGGTTTGGCATATCCTTCTCCAGCTCATTTTATAGACATGGAAACTGAGGCCAATGGGGTTTAGTGATTTGTGCAGGGCCACATCACTCCCTTCCTTGCATGCTGACATTCCTGACAGATAAGCCTGGCTTAATTCTCCTCCCCCTACTTCCCCCGCAGATCATCTTTGCAGATGAATGCACAGAGGCTGAGGGGCGGCACTGGCACATGAAGCATTTCTGTTGTTTTGAGTGTGAAGCGGTGCTGGGGGGTCAGCGCTACATCATGAAAGAGGGGAGACCCTACTGCTGCCGCTGCTTCGAATCCCTGTACGCAGAGTACTGTGACGCCTGTGCCCAGCACATAGGTAAGGCCCCTGCCCGCCCACCCCCTACAATTCTATGGGCCTCGGTGATGTGGTAGAGTGGAAACACTCAAATCTCATCTCCAATGGCCTTGGGGAGGCATTGCGGATATAAGCCCCAATGATTCAACCCTCCCTACGTGAAAAGAGCTTACTTTCAAACAGAGAAGACAATAAATACACATAAAGATATACTATGTGTGTGTACATGCATGCATGCATGAATAGATTGGCCTCTATAATAGTTATGTGTTAAAATATTAGATATTTTAATATATAAATATAATATATATATTAGAGGTCATCCTTAGAAATCTTATAAATGTATCTTCTCTCACTATATATCAAGAAAGTGTATGTATGTATGTATATATACATGTATGTATACATATATGCATGTATATATACACATGCATGCTTGTAAAATTTCTGAGGATGATAAGCTCATTGATTTAGAGATTCTACGAAACTTAGAGGTGTCTATGTATAAGGTCTGTAAGGGTGTGTGTGTGTGTGTGTGTGTACATACGTGTGAATGAGAGAGTGCCTTGAAGGTGCCTTTTAGCTCTAAATCAATGGTTCTATCATACTCAGAAATCATACATACATACATACATATATAAACTTCATATCTATACTATATCTGTAATATATATATAATGTATTCCACATATTTTTATTGTATGTGTGTACATGCAGGCACACACAGTGTAAATATAAAGTGAATAAAAACAAATGTGTACAAAGTAGTTCAAACAGAGAGTTGACCTGCATGACCTCCGAGGTCCACTTCAACAATGACCTCTGACCCCCACACCCTTTGGAAAATGCCAGCTCCACCATAGATCTAACCCCATATGTCACAAGTCCTTCAGATGGAAGACAGGGGCTTCCTCCCAGAGCCTCCTTGACAGGCTGGGAGCTGATAGGAGAAAGGGACCAGGTCCTCCACTGCCCAGAGGTCAGCATGGTAGCTGTTGGGCCTGCCTCTCAGAGCCTCCAGAAGGCCTGGGGTGGGAGAGGAGGCTTGTGTGGGATGAGGCTGGTGGCAGCACAGTCTCTCTGTATTGCTTTTGCAACTCCAGGAAGTCTCTTTAGTCTCTGCCAGCTTTTTACCTGAAGGAAGTAGATGGGGAGATAGTGTGCCAAGCTGTTTAGACCCACTTAGGAGTCATTATGATAAGGGAGAAAATTCAGCTGGACAGAGAAAGGGGTTTTGTTTTTGGTACATTCCCTCTGTGCCATCAGAAGGGACTTGTTCATATGGTGACTAATCCTGGGAGCTTTTTTTTTCAATGAGGGTAGAGGTGGGGGACCCCAGGGGTCAGACAACAAGACTGATAAAGATCGGAGGCCCTGTCTGCCCGACAGTGCCTAGGGATTGCTTAGTCATTCAGCACCGGCTTTTCAAAGCCTGGGTCTCTTCGCTGGTCTGTGTCTTTTCTCAGCCCTGATGTTAAAGACGCTTGCCTTAGAGAATACTTTTCCTCCAAAGCATCCTCTCCTGCACTGATCTGCCGCTGTATAAACTGACCTAATTCTACCTTTCCCCCTCCCCAAAACGAGCAGGGTGAGAAATCTTTGCTCTTTCAAAGCATCATGCCCTAAATGAGAAGAGCACTGGGAGCCGCTGGTTCTCAGGAAGGTTCGTTTCCTCCTTGTGGGAGGAGCAGAGCAGGGGAGAAGGAAGCATCCTAAGGGAGAATCGTAAGCAGATGGTTCAGATCTTGAATCTGAGGGCTCTCAAAGGCCATCAGGGCCAAGGCTTTTATTTTAGATTGTGGTGCTGCTGCCCAGGGAGGATTATCCAGCGGGGAGCTGAATCATGGCATGTTGGAGGCAGAGGGAGAGAGGGAAGGCAGGGATGGGATTAGTTTTTCTGGGGAATCTTCTGTTTGTTTCTGTACTCTGTGATCTCCAACAAGCCACTACCTCTGTGGGCCCCACTTACAACATCCGTAAAATGAGGGGGTTAAAGCAGATGGCCTCGGGTTTTAGATCTGTGATCCTCATCTTTTACATAAAATGTCTCCTTCTTTCCCCTCTTTAGAGGCGATGAACCAGATGGTCTCTGGTCAAAATCTATGCAGCTAGCTTATTTCATCTCTATAGAAAAAAATAGATACACTCTGTGGGCCTTGGTCTGAGAGGACTGGGCTTGATCAAGTTCCAAAGTCCTTTCCAACTCTCAGTTTAGAAATCTGTGATCCATTGACCCTTTACCTCTACAAGTCTCACTTTCTTCATCTGTAAAGTGGGTAGAGTTGACTAGCCTGACCTCTAAGGCCATGGACCTGAGAGCTTAGGCTGGGAATTATTGATGTGGGGCATGTCTTCTGATAAGAAGGGCCAGCTCTCTCACCCCCACCCCCACTGGAGTGTCTGGAGAGGGAAAGCGTGACCACACAGCTGCAGAAGGAGGTCCAGCTGACCCCAGGATACTGGATTTATTGGGTCCCTCGCTCCCTTCCGTCCTCTCAAACACAGTATGACTCTCCCTCCCTCTCTTCCTTTTTCCATAAAAAGAGGGGAGGGTCTAAGTTTTATGGGAAAGGTGCAGTTGTCCTCATCAGCTGCCTGTAATTTCATTGGATGGCGAGGCTAAAAATACCCTCCGCTGTGAAGATGCTGCAGGCTTTGCTGTAAAGGAGAATTTTCCTTCCCCCAGTAAAAGTGTGGTGCTTTGCAAATTTGTGCTTACACACAGTCCCAGAGCTTTGCGCATGATCCCCCTTATCCAGATATCCCATATTTATACAGCAGCTCCCTTCATACTCATACCAGGGACCCGTTGCTAGGGAAACGGTCTTCTTTCCCCCGCACCCGGCCGAGTAAACAGTCCTATAAACAGACATAGGGATGAAGCGGCCATAGGCACACGCATTCCCAGAAAAATGCTTGCAGACCTTTTAAAGAAGGAAGATATGGCCGTGGAAGGGACAGGCCCATTTCCAGATGTGTGGGGGTCAAGAGTGGGTCAGCAGAGAGTCCCAAGCTGTGGGCGTTTATGCTGCGGCCTGAATTGCTTTTTCAACCCTGCTCCCATGAGTTGGCTGCCACTCCCCTCAAGCCCACCCCTCCTCTTCCTAGGCCCCCACAAGCCAGAACTCCTACGGTCTGCCATCTTTGTCAGGAGATAGAAACCAGAGATCTTTTCTGAGGGGAATCTTTCTCTATCTCAGAGACCACTGGGTTTGGAGCCAGAAGACCTGGGTTCAAATCTACCTTTGGTCACTTACTAGCAATGTGACCTTGAGTAATTTACTTAACCTCAGTTTCCTCATCTGTAAAATTATGGGATTGTGCTAGATGGCCTTTAAGGTTTCTTGCACCTTTTAATCATTGGTTCTGTTCATTCTCAGAAATCTAATTACAGACTGGTATAGAATAAGAGTTTGGGAAAATAGTCTGGAAAGAGACTTGGTCTTGTAGGATGTGGGGGAGGAGGACAAAGGGAGACCATGTCCAGCAGCCTTTCCTCTAACCCAAGAAGAAGGAGCTCTTCTGACAAGTGAGCTTCTCTCAGAACAGAAATCCTTTGTGTGGTGGGCAGAGTTCATGGGGAACGTAAAAAGAAATCTGGCCATGATTGCTGCAGAGAGGCCAGGCTGATACTTTGTGTGAGCTCTGACTAGCTCTAGCCTCAGTGTATCTGCCTCCCTGTGGGTGCTCCCAAATGATATTTTGGTAAATGTGAAATATGAGAGAGAACTAAGAGGATCCTAGCCCTGGCAGGACCCAAGTTACTAAGGTTAGGGGGTTCTCAGAGCTACCTCTCTGAGTGGATGGTGGGGAGGGAGCTGGGAGTGCCATTGTCAAAGCAAGTAAATGGCAAAAACAGAATTTGAATACAGGTCTTCCAGCTCCAAATCCACCTCTCTTTGCATATCACTCAGTCCCTCACCTCTCTAGCTCCCCACCTCTACAGTGCAGGGAGGAAGGGACTTCACTTTCCACCTGGAACATTTTAAAAACAGATGGCTCTGGGGTCGTGGAAAGAGAGCCAGATAGCCTCAGTCTGAATCTTGGCTCTTCCACTCCCTAGCTACTAGGTGACCTTGTGCAAATGACTCTCTCTCAGAGCTGACTCATTTCCCTCATCTGTCAAAAATGGAAATCAAAGTATCCCTCCACCTCTAACTCTAATGAGCCTCACAGGGCTGCAGTGAGGGTTGAGTAAAGTAAGGCATGCAAAGTGCATTGGAAACCCCTGTATAAATATGCCAATCCTGCCCCAGGTTCAGGAATTATGAGAAGTACATGAGAAGTTCTCTCCATCGCTGCCCCCCGCCCCCGGCTGCTTCATCCACACCCTGTTCCCACCCAGCTGAATTAGCTTTAGTACCTAAGAGAACACTTGTCTTTCCAACACTGACTTGTTGATCTGTATTAGTAGAGGGTGGTTACCTTACCTGGGAGTCCCCTGTAACCAGTGAAAGTATTGGCCCCTTCTTTTCCCTCTCCTTGAGAACAAGACACGACCTGGTATATTTTAATAGGAAGTAGGAGACCAGAGAAATTCTGAGACTGTGTAGGAGGGTGGGCAGGCCTGGATGGGGCATCTTCCTAAGGACTCTGGATATCCAACGATACTGAGAACAAACAAACCTTGGCCAAATTTCATAACTTCCCTGCACCTTAGTTTCCCCATCTGTGGTGAACTGCTGTAGGGATGTTAATGCTGGAAAGAAAGAGGACAGCTGGCCAGCAGGCTTTGGAAGTGCTAAGATCTTCTGATTCTCCAGGGAAAGGTATAGAGGGGATCTTAGTTCCAGATGATTTGTTCCCACCAAGGAGCAGGGATTCTGTCCTGTGTCTTATCAGATCTTTGTTCTGGGCCAGCAATAGAGGTGCAGAAACTTCCAAGGAGTGGCCTTCTTCTCAAGTTAGTTCCCAGTGCTGCCTCCCTTGGGCAACTTTTCACCTCCTTTCCTTGCTACCCCAGAACCCCTTCCTCAACCCCACCCCCCAAATTCCTTAATCCTCCCACTCAAAAATAAAGAGACCATACCCCACACATGTTGCTTGTGGGAGAAATAAATGGGAGGATAGCCTAACCATAGCCCATCTCTTCATGCTCTTATGGAACTCACAGAGCAGGGGCACAGCAGGGAAGGTCAAAGGGAAAGGTTCCTTCCCTGCTTTGTTGAGAATCTCACCAGCCACCTCCTTGCTCAATTTCCCACTGCCGCATCATTAAAAGTCTATCTTGAGAAAACGGTGTTAGCTTGGCAGCCCTGCTTCGAGGAGGGTCAGCTAGTAAATAGGATGGAATTATTTCCTACCTGCTGAGAAAGAGGGTTTTTAGGACCTTAATGAGGAAGATGACATCCCTGACTGTCCGCCCATTCTGCAGAATAAAGACCCCTCCATGGCCCTTTGCCATTTCCCCTCCCTCCACCTGCTAGGGGAAAGAAGGACATCTTCAATCATCTATCTCCTTGGACATAGAGTTCAGGTGGACTCCTGGGAGGAGTCCAACCCCTCATTTTATAAATGGGGAAAGTGAGGCACAGAGTGGCTAAGTAACTTAAATGAATTGTTGTGACAGTATTTCTTCAAGGACGTGCCCAGCACCAACCTTTGCTTCAGCAGTGTCCCATGTCTAGAATCCTCTTCCCCCTCACTTCTACCTCATCCTTCAAGACTCACCTGAAATCCCACATCCTGCAAGAGCCCTTCCCTAGACCCTTCTGTTACCTTAGTTAGGTGGAGATGATATTACTATCCCCGCTTTATAGATGAGGACACTGAGGCTCAGAGGACTAGAGTAACTTGTCTGAGGTCACTCAGGTAGAAGCTAAAAGTTGAGTTTTTGACCTCTAGCCCAATGCCCTTTCTGCTCCAATTGCCTTCTTTGCTTTTCTCCCTGTTCCCCCAAGCCCTCCAGGCTCATTCTTCCTCCTCCCACCCTTTCAAACCCCCATTCCTAGGCAGGATAGCCAAGTCTGTCTGGCAGAAATGATTTCCAAGGGCCATCAGCAGACTAGCTCTAACTCTTGGTTAGGCTCAGAGAGTTCTGACCTCCCAAGGGCAGGGGCTTACCCTCAGGCTCTTATTAATACCTGGTAACGATGCCACAGGCTGCTTGTGGAATGAAAAGCCAACCAACCAAGCCTGTTTCTTCCTCTAGATTCTTCTACCAAGACATCTTTCCTTAAAGGAAATGAGTCATGTTTAATATGGGGAAAGTGGGGGCTGGGTGTGGAGGTTCCCATGAGACTAGTGCTTCAAGACTTTGTGAAATACCGTAGACAGCTCAGTGGCTCTGGAGTCAGAGGGCCTGGGTCCAGTCTCTCCTTTGTGACCTTGTGACCTTGGACAAGTCAATCATCTCCTTGGACCTCAGCTTTCTCATCTATAAAGTGAAGGGGTTGGTCTCTGGTCCTACGACCTTCTTGTCTTTGGGCGGTTGGGTGGTACAGTGGGTAGCGCTCTGGTCTGGAGTCAGGAAGTTGTTTAGTTCATTTTAGTACTGTCTGACTCTTCGTGACCCCATTTGGGGTTTTCTAGGCAAAGATGCTAGCTAGAGTGGTTTGCCATTTCTTTCTCCAGCTCATTTTACAGATGAGGAAACTGAGGTAAAAAGGATTAAGTGCCCAGGATCATACAGCACACAGTAGGTGCTTTATAAATGTGAGCTATTATGAGCTGGTATTTTTTGTAGACTGTCTATCTCTGTGGTGCCAGGGCCTAGCCTGCTGCTCAGGGCTTGCCCATCTGAACTTAACTAGCCTAGTCTTCAAACACAAAGCATCTAGGTTGTCAGCCTGCCAGGTTTGGACATCATCATTTCATAGCCATGGCTATGAAATGAAGCCACGATTTATATGTTGAGTACATCATTGACTTTATGACTCTTCATAGATGAGAGGAGGAAAGACTACAAATTAGAAGGGACCGCAGAGGTTGTCTAATCCAAGCCTCTTATTTTAGGGAAGAGGAAACTGGAGCCCAAAGATGTTGAAATGACTAATCTTAAGTTCCCTGGTAGTAGATTCGAATCCAAGTCTTTTGACTCCAATGCCAGGATGCCTTCCACGAAAGCATGCTGCCCTGAGTTAATGATAGAAGAGGAATTTCAGGTTGTAAGATGAGGTCCTAGGGCTGAAGCCTAATGCTTTCTCCCTCCTTGTCCTCCCCCAGGCATCGACCAAGGTCAGATGACCTATGATGGCCAGCACTGGCATGCAACTGAAACCTGCTTCTGCTGTGCTCACTGCAAGAAATCTCTCCTGGGGCGTCCTTTCCTGCCAAAGCAAGGCCAGATCTTTTGCTCACGGGCCTGCAGCGCCGGAGAGGATCCCAATGGCTCTGACTCATCGGACTCTGCGTTTCAGAATGCCCGGGCCAAGGAGTCCCGGCGCAGTGCTAAAATCGGTAAGAACAAAGGCAAAGCGGAGGAGTCCCTGTTGAACCCATGTAGCCAGCTGCAGGTGACCTCCAACCGGCTGTCAGCCGACGTGGACCCCCTGTCCCTGCAGATGGACCTACTCAGCCTGTCCAGCCAGACGCCTAGCCTCAACAGGGAGCACATCTGGCGGAGCCGAGACGAGCTGTACCACTATGGGAATAAGATGGAGCAGAGCCCATCCCAGAGCCCCATGCAGCTCCTCAGCCAGTGCAACATGAGAACTTCCTATACCCCAGCACAGGTGGCCGCAGCGCAGCCCGACATGTGGGGAAAGCATTTCAGCAATCCCAAAAGGAGCTCTTCCCTTGCCATGAAGGGACCCAGTGGCAGTTTCATGAAGGAGTGTCGGGAGGATTATTATCCGGCCAGGCTGCGCTCCCAAGAAAGCTACAGTGACATGTCCAACCAGAGCTTTAGCGAAACCCGAGGAAATATCAAAGTACCCAAATATGAGGAGGAGGAGGAGGAAGGCGGCATGTCCGCCCAGCCCTGCCGCACCCGCCATCCACTCAGTGCAATGAAGTATACCGAGGATCTCACGCCTACCGAGCAAACTCCCCGGGGTTCCATGGAGTCGTTGGCACTGTCCAACGCAACAGGTAAGCTATGTTTGTCTGAGCAGAGACCTGCTGCTGATTTGAAGTCTCTGCGATCTTACTATATCCCTTGCTGCATTTCATTTCTGAGTCTGTTGGGGGTGAGGGGAGGCAGAGCAAAGTCTGAGACACTCCCCAAGACTTTCTAACCCCCACCCCCACTAACTCTCCACACACAGTGTTATACTAGGGAGCTGGGAATGTGTGATTCCTCTACCAGGTGAGAAAAATACAGGTGAGCCCAAAGGACAAGGGAAAAGTACATCCTTCAATCCCACACCCACCCTAGTTCTGCTGTCTGCAGGTGTGTGCGTGTGTGGAAGCACGTAGACACACACATCATCCTGTGCCTGCCAAAGTAGAAGAGTCTGCCTGGGGGAGAACACAGACCAAGGGAGAGAGAGAGAGAGAGGGACAACGAGGCATCCTTAGGGCTGACCCTTCTTACCTGCTCTGGCCTACACTTGGAACTTTTTCTTTTGGGTATGCTTGCTTTTTCATGCTGTTCATATCTTTCCTCTGGCGCTTACTATGCCTTCATCTCCTCAAACCTCAGTTTCCTTCTGTGTAAAATGAAGGGGTTGGACATGGGACCACCTGCAAGTCCCTTCCAGCTCCAAATTTGAGATTTCTTAGTTTCCCTTCATGCCTAGGGAAGGGAAGTAGCCATTACTGCCTCCATTTCACAGATGAACAAACAGGCCTTGTTGGGCACAACGGACTATAGGAAAGCCAGGAGAAGAATCCAGGTGACTTTGGGCTTAGGAAGTCAAGGATAAAGGGGGACAGACAGGGTAGTCATCTTAAAGTGTCTGATAACCGCCACACAGAATATGCATCAGACTGGTTCTGTTTGGCAGAACTAGGGGCACTGACTAGAAGGAGCAAGGAGGGAAATTTAATAATTAATAGGAATAATAACGGCTAACATATATCGCTTTAAAATCTGGAATGTGTTTTATATTTGTTATCTCATTTGATCAACACTGAGAGGTAGGTGCTATTATCATCCCCATATAACAGGTGAGGAAACTGAGGCTGAGAGGTTAAGTGACTTGTCCAGGGTTACAGTGCTAGTAAGTGTCAGAGGCTGGATTTGAACTCATCTTCCTTCCTCCAAGAGCTGTTCTCTATTTGTACTGCTCAGCACCCCCTCCAGTTCTGAAATTCTGATTTGAATTCCTATCAGCTACAGCAATATAATTTTCCTAAGACTATAGTAGATAGATCGGGCCTGGAGTCAGGGAGGCATGAATTCAGATCTGCCCTCAGACACTTGTTAGCTATGTACTCCTGGGCAAATCACCTAACCCTGTTTGCCTCAGTTTCCTGGTCTGCAAAATAAACTGGAGAAGGAAATGGCAAACCACTCCAGGGTCTTTGCCAAGAAAATGCTAAATAGCGTCATGAAGAGCCAGGCACTCCTGTCTGCCTCAGTTTCCTCCTCTATAAAATAGGGATAATATTAGCACCTACCTCCCGTGGTTGTTATAAGAATTAAAAGAAATAAGTGTAAAGCATTTAGATAGTAGTACCAGGCACATAGTAGGGACCATGTAAATGTTGGCTATTATTATTTAACTTTTCCCATTTAACTTCCATTAGAATATAAACTCCTTGAGGGTAGATGGTGTATTTTTGTCTTCCTTTTTATCTCCAGTACACTGGCACCTAGGAAGGGCTTGTCACTTAATTTAATTAATTTAATCCTGTTATTAGGGAGCTCTGTCATTCTTGTCTTATTATCCCCAGTGTTGAACACATAGTAAGCACTTCATAAAGGCTTGTTCATTGATTAAATGACTTTTCTTTTTTAATTTATTATTTAAAATTTATTATTTATTTTAAATATCTTCTTCTTTTAAAATTTTGCATTCCAAATTCTCTACCTCCCTCCCAAACGTTCCCCATTCACTGAGAAGGTGAAAAAATGATATCAATTATATATGTGAAATCATGCAAAACATTTCCATATTAAGCCATATGAAAGGGAGAAAGGAAGGAAGGAAGGAAGGAAGGAAGGAAGGAAGGAAGGAAGGAAGGAGGGAGGGAGGGAGGGAGGGAGGAAGGAAGGAAGGAAGGAAGGAAGGAAGGAAGGAAGGAAGGAAGGAAGGAAGGAAGGAAGGAAGGAAGGAAGGAAGGAAGGAAGGAGAAGAGGGAGGAACAAAAAGGAAATTATACCTCAGTGTATATTCCAAGTTCACCAGTTTTCTCTCTGGAGGTGAATGGTATTTTTTCATCCTGCTGCTGCTGTTCCATCATTTCAGTCTTTGTGTCCCTATTTGGGACTTTCTTGGCAACAATCCTGGAGTGTTTTGCCATTGCCTTCTCCACCTCATTTTACAGATGAGAAATCTGAGGCAAACACGGTTAAGGGACTTGTCCAAGGTTCCACAGCTAGGAAGTGTCTGAGGCCAGATTTGAACTCCTAACTCCAGGCTATTTTCATCATGAGTTCTTTGGAATTGTCTTAGATCTTTGTATGGATCAGAATAACACAGTCCTTCATGGGCGATCATCATTGCTGTGACTGTGCACAACGATCTCCTGGTTCTTCTTACTTCACATGGGTCTTGCCATGTTTTTGTGGAACTACCTTGCTTGTTATTTCTTATACCACAAGAACATTCCATCACAGTCACATGCCCTAGCTTGTTCAATCATTCCCCAATTGACGAGCAGCCATTCAATTTTCAATTTTTTGCTAGCATAAAAGACTTGCTATAAATATTTTTGTACATTTGGGTTCTTTCCCCCTTTTTTATCTCTTTGGAATAAACTTAGTGGTGTTGCTGGATCAAAGGGTATGCACAGTTTCATAGCCCTTTGGACATAGTTACAGATTGTTGTCTTGAACGTTTTAACCACTACAGAGTTCCATCAACAGTTTATTAGTGTACCTATTTTCCCTCATTTCCCTTCAGAATTTGTCATTTCTAATAGGTGTAAAGTGGTACCTCAGGTTTGTTTTAATTTGCATTTCTCTAATCTATGGTGATTTAGAGCATTTCTTCATATGACTATAGATAACTTTAATTTCTTCATCTGAAAACTGCCTCTTCAGAATCTTTGACTTTATCAATTGGGGAATGTGTCTTAAATTTGACTTAGTTATATGTATGTTTGTATGTGTGTATGTATATATGTATATGTATCTATATATATATATATTTTTTTTTAAATGAGGCTTTTGTCAGAGAAACTTGCTGTAAAGTTTTTTTATTTTGCATCATTGTCTATGATACCTTTTTGCAATATGTACTTTCCCTGTTTATCTCTTTTAATTAGATCTTTTTGCTTTTGTTTTGTCTGAGATCGTGACTGTACACCTACCTTTTTTTACTTCAGCTGAAGCACATCTGCTCCAGTCCTTTATTTTAACTCTATGTGTGTTTTAAAGTGTGTCTTTTGTAAAGAACATATTGTTGGATTCTGGCTTCTAATCCATTCTCCTATCCACTTCAGTTTTATGAGTGAGCCCATCCCATACACATTCACAATTATGATTACTTACTGCATTTCCTTCCATACTGGTTTCTTTATCTTTTCTTATCTCTCTCTGCCTCTGTCTCTCTGTCTCTCTCTCTTTCTGTCGTTCTGTCTCTGTCTCACTGTCTCTCCCTCTCTCTTTATCCTGCCTCTTTTCAAAAGTCTTTTGCTTCTGATCTCTGCCTTTCTTAATTTTTTCTCTCTTTTGTCATCTCCCTTTTCTCCTCCTGTTTCCCTTTTGGGTAAGATAAATTTCTACACCCAGCTGAGTGTGTGTGTGTGTCCTTCCCTCTTTGAGTCAATTCTGATGAAAATGAGGTTCATGCATTGCCAGCCACTCCTCCTCCATTTCCCCTCTACTATCAAAACTCTTCTTATATGTTTCTATTATGTGAGAACATTTGCCCCATTCTGCCTCCCCCTTTTTCTTTCTCCAAGTACGTCCTGCTTTCTCACTCCTTCATATATTTTGAGGTCATCATAATGTAACTGACTTGCATTCATTCCCTCTGTTGATATAAATACCTTCTTACTGCCTTACTACTGATAAAGTTCGTAGGAATTACATGTCATGTTCCCATATAGGAATATAAACCTTAAACTTTATGGAGTCCCTCATGATAAGTTGTTTCAAGTTTATTTTTTTATGCTTCTTTTGAGCCTTGTGTTTGATTGTCGGTTTTTCTGTTCAACTGTGGTCTTTTAATTAGCAATGCTTGAAAATCCTCTATTTCATTAAATATCCATCTTTCCTCTAAAAGATTATATTCAATTTGGCTGTGTTGGTTATTCTTGGTTGTAATTCTAGCTCCTTTGCCTTCTGGAATATCATATTCCAAGCTCCTTCTGCTCCTTTAACATGCAAGCTACTACATATTGTATGATCCTGACTGTGGCTCCGTAATATTTGAATTGTTTATTTCTAGATGCTTGCAGTATTTTCTCCTTGACTGGGGAGCTCTGGAATTTGGCTGTAATGTTGCTGGGACTTTTCATTTTGGGATCTCTTTCAAAAGGTTATTTGTGGATTCTTTCAATTTCTCTGAATCTAAGATATCAGGGTAGATTTCCTTTATAAGTTCTTGAAATATGACATAGGCTTTTTTAAATTATGGTTTCCAGCTAATGCAATAATTTAAATTATCTCTCCTTAATCTATCCTCAAAGTCAGTAGTAGTTGATTTGTTTTTTTAATGAGATATTTTACATTGCCTTTAAGTTTTTATTTCATTCTTTTTATTTTTTTTATTATAAATATCTCATGGAGTCATTATCTTTGACATGCCCAATTCTAATTTTCAGGGAATTATTTTCTTCTATGAGTTTTTATGGTTCTTTTTCTATTTGGCCAATTCTACTTTTTAAGAATTTCTTTTCTTCAGTGAATCTCTGTACCTCTTTTACCATTAGGCCAATTCAGATTTTAAGGTGTTATTTTCTCCAACATTTTTGTGCCTCTTTTACCAAATTGTTAATTTTCTTTTCATAATTTTCTTGCACCATTCCCATTTCTTCCTCTACTACTCTTATCTTTTTCTCTAATTCTTCCAGGAATTCCTGTCAGGTTTGGGTCCAATTAGCATTTTTCTTTAAGCCTTCCCTTGTAGCTGTTTTCACATTGTTGTCTTCCAGAGTTTTGTCTTGGTCTTGGGTCCCTGCCACCATAGTAGCCTTTTATGGTCAATTTCTATTTTTGTTGCTTGTTCATTTTTCTAGTCTATTTCTTGACTTTGAACTTGATGTTAAAGTTGGGCTCTGCTCACCTGGGGTGAGGAGGCACTGTCCCAAGCTTTAGGATTTTCATGCTGCTTTTTTCAGAGCTGCCTCTGAAGATCTACAAATTGTTGGTGCTTCCAAGATTGTGTGATCCCAGGAGAGGTGTGAGCACAGCTCTGTGCTCTGGTCTTTAGAAGAGCACCTGCTCTCCTGCAGCCATAAGTGCTAGTGTTCTTCTCAGCCGTGGAACTATGACCAACCAGAAGCACACCTCTCTCTTTTGGAACTGTGATCCAGAAGTGCTATGGGCAATGAGTTGCCCGTCAGCGCCAGGTATAACCAGTGCCAGCAAAAGAGTTCCCTGTAATCTCTTCCTGACTAGTTGCTTGACCTTCTTTACAATCAATCTCTGGGCTGGAAATTCTAAATTGCTGCTGCTGCCACTGTTGTGACTGCTTCCAAGGCCCCCTGTTGGTATTGCTGCAGGTGCACTCCAGACTGGTTCCTACCCTGCTGACCTCCCAAGTTGTCTTAGGCTAGAAAAATATCTCACTATGATTTCTGGTTGGTTCTGCTGCTTCCAGATTTGATTTGAGGAGCTATTTTTAAATCATTTGAAAGGGAATATTGGGAGAGTTTAGCTGGGTTGATGCCTGTACTCCACCATTTTAAGTCCACTCCTGAATGACTTTTCCCTGGAAAAAATGAGGCATAACTTATGCCAAAGAAGCTTTCTGTGCACAATAATGGAAGAGACTAGCAGAGCACAGTCAGAAATGTGAGAGTGGTCTAAGGAAACAAGGAAGGGAGTGTGAGATACTCAGAGCCCACCTCTATGTTCCAAATTTGCAGGAATTCAAGATTCTCAATTCCTGAAGGAGGCCCCAATCCTCTGTGTGAACTTGAGTCAATTAGTTAACTCCTCAGACAGAGCCTTAGGACTTTCTGTCCCTGCCCCCCACTCAGGAAGCTATTCCAGAATCACATCTTAGTGGGAAAATACACTCCTACTCTTCTGACATGCAACAGGCTGTTAGGTGCAAGTCTGGCTTGTGCTGCTGGGGAAGGGACTAGATCCTCCTCCTCTCTGGAGTTTAAGGATTAAACATGGTGGCCTTGGAGATCATCTCAGGTGCCTGTGCATTTGCTGGTGCTTGGACTCCATAGCTCCTGCTGAGCTTGAGGTGCTGCTTCCTACTTCTTCAGGTTCAGATTTATGTGTGCTTTTATTTTCTTCTTCACAAAAGCAGGAGAGTGTTGCTCCCACCTCCCCATGCATTTTAGGCCTTCGTGTATCCAAGGGCCTGTCAGACGCAACAGTGTGGGAGAAAGATTGCAGCAAATCCTACAAAAGTAGCTTTTATAATTAGTCACCAGCTGAAAATAGCCTTGAGAGCTGCATGTGAACATGTATGTGCTACAAGGACATGTCATTGGCTAGATTTGCAAAGTCAACTTTTCTAACCTCACCATACACAATTTGAGAGGAAAGGAGGCAGTTTTCTCCCCTCTTTGCTTTGGTCTGCGGATTTAGTGGACTTTGGAAAAACTTGCCCCTGGAAAGCAAGGAGCCTAATTTTGAGAAGTCAGTGTGTCTTTAAATTTTAAGACTGCAGCCGGTAACAGGGACGCCTAAACACCTTGAGCCCAGAGCCAAAGCTAGGTTTAATTGATGGTTTTTCCCCCTTCAGTGGTCAGTAATTTACATTATCAAATGACTAGGTTGTAGTTAGTGCGGCAAAGAGAACAGGCCTTTTGAGAGGCAACATTTTCCCTGAAGCACTGCAGAGAACAATGTCACTATAGTGGTTTATGAGCCATGATACTGAGGTCCGGCTGCCCCCCATTTGTTCCCAATCACATTCTGTTGGGAACTGGGAGTGTACAGACCTTTCTCCTTGGAACAGACAATCTGTCCCTTATTGTGCATTTATAGACCGAGGAAGGCCATGTTGCCCTGACGCCTGCACACCCCACCCCCATTTCAACTCTCTCCATCCCAACCCCCACCTCCTTCCTACACACACTGTTTGGGGAGCGTTAGCAGTTGTACCGTGGGTTAACCCTATGGTGCTCAGGCATTCCATTGGCACAGACGGGGGGTGAGGATTTAAGAGTGTAGATTTAGAGCTGGAAGGTCTCTCAGAGGTCATCTAGGCAGATGTTTTTACAGATAGGGAAACTGAGGCCTGGGGAAGGGAAATGATTTGCCCCAGGTCACACAGAGTACAGGTGGCAGAGTCAGGACTCACAGGATCATAGATTTCAAGATGGCAATCAGCTCTCCCAGTCCATTCATTCTCCAGATGGGCAAACTGAGGACCAGAGTGATGAGGTGGTTTGTCACACAGGGAATGAGGGGCAGAGTCAGAATTCAAACCCAGGCCTTCTGGTTTCAGAGCCAGAGTACTGCCTTCTGTACCACACTGGCCTTCCTGCGGGCTTAGGTTATGGAATTGGGTTTCCAGCCAACTACTGATGAATGAATTGGAAGAAATAAAGATCTTCAACATGGTACCTTTATAGATTTGTTTCATTGTATCTGAGGAGGGCTTCTGGGATAGAAAAGACAGCATAATGCAATGGAAATCATGCAGGAATGAATGTTAGGAGACCTGAGTTCTAGATTATACTTACTCCTGTCTGACCTTGGATGAGTAATTTCACCTCTCTCCACCTCAGTTTCTTCCTCTGTAAAGTAAGATATTGTTAAAGACCCAAATCCTTAGTCTTATAGTCCTTTCTCCATGTCTATAGTTAACCAATCTCAGTTTTCAATCTGATTCTTACCTAACCCACAAATATACTTCCTTTAGGGAGTACGGGGTGCAGGCATTTGAAAGGTGTTCAGGGAAATCTCTCTTTCCCTGAGATATCTCCCCTAACTTTCCCACCGTGACATGTGAAGTTCACAGTTAGAGACTCATCCTTCTGGATTCTGAGTTTACCTTCCTGCACAGCCTATTAAGCTACTCTAGACAGTCCATTCAGTCGTTGATTCATTAGTTTAAATTATCTTCCTAGACAGAAAACTAGGAATACGATTGGGAGGCAAGGATGGTCACAGAGGGCAGCCAAGGTCAGAGTCCAGCCAAGACAATCAAAGAGGACGAAGAGGACAAGGTTCAGAGTCAGGAGGCAGGTGGGCAGTGAAGTGCTCCAGGTCAAGCCAGGCAGCAGCATCCAGGAGAGACAGAATCAGTCAGTGTGTTCTGCCCTGCTTAGACCAGGTCTGCGGTATTACACTCACTTCTGATCTGGGGAAAACATCAAGAAACTGGAGAGTGTCCAAAGAGGCCTCAGATTCATCCCATGGGAGGGCCCCAAGCTGCAGATAGAAGACCCAAGGGCTTCATAGTTTTTGGCTTCAAGTATTGAACAGGCTGTTCCTTGAAAGAGGGTGTCTCTGCTTGGTCTCTCTCTCTCTGTGTCTCTGTCTCTGTCTCTATCTCTCTCTGTCTCTGTCTCTGTCTCTCTCTCTCTCTGTCTCTCTCTCTCTCTCTCTCTGTCTCTCTCTCTCTCTCTCTGTCTCTCTCTATCTCTCTCTCTCCCTGTCTCTCTGTCTGTGTCTGTCTGTTTCTCTCTCTGTGTGTCTCTTTCTCTCTCTCCCTTTCCCTCTTCCTCCTTCCCTCTCTCTCTTCCCTGCTTAACTTCAGAGGGCTGAAGTAAGGAGCCATGAATAGAAGTGAGACAAATTTACATTTGATATATGGAAAACCTTCCTAAGACCTAGAGCTGTCCCAGAATGAAATGGGCTGCCTTGGTAGGTAGTGGCTTCCATTTCCCATTTGATTGGTCACTTTTGGGGTAATAAAAGTATTTACGTTATGTTTTAAGGTTTGCAAAGCACTTTTACACATATCTCATTTTCACCTTACAACAACCCTGGGAGATGGGGGATATTATTATCCCCATTTAGCGGTAGGGAAACTGAGGTAAACAGAAGCTTAGTAAGTAACATGCCCTGGGTCCTGTTGCTGGTAAGTGTCTGGGACTGGATTTGAACCCAGGCCTTCCTGGCTCCAAGTCCAGTTCTCCATTCCCCGCACCACTGAGGGTATGTTGTAAAATGATTTTTTTTTTAAGGTTTGGACTGAATAACCTGATAGACATACTATTTTCCTTCATAGATTATAGTCAATGCCAGTGGTCATCCAGGTCACACTGTCTGAATGTGACCCATCCTGGAACGGCTTACTGCAAGTGTCTTCTTAGCTCCTAACTTGCCTCTGTTCCCCCTCTAGTGCCTAGAATGGGTCTCATACGAGTGCAGGCTCCTATTGCCACTCAGACCTGGGTCCTCTGGGGAGATCCTTTGGGGGGGAATCAAGGAGATCAACAGAATGAAATCATGCATTGTTATAGAATGAGGGGAAGTTGCTGTAGATGAGCAGAGGACAGTGTGCCTGGGCAGGGATTCTCAGTAGGGTCAGATAAGCATTTTAGGAGTGCAGAACCGCACTGGAAGTCCTCTAAAGACAAACGTTTGTGTTGTCTCAGTTTTCAAGCTCCAATTCCTGATTGCCAGCAGAAGCACAACAGGGACCTGAAATGAGAGAGTTAGAGTCCTACAAAGCAAATCGCAGGCTGGACTGAAAATGTAGAGGCAGGAAAGAAAGGGGACCTACTGGCTCCTTGGGTGGGGGTGGAATTTTGCGGTAGATACACACCCTTCAGATGCATAACCTCCACACCTTGGCAATGGAAATTGTCTTGTGCAACCCCAGACGCTGTGGATTGTTGAGGGCCATGGGGCGATGTCTCAGCATTGCTGGCAAACTGGAAAAGAATGTTAAAACAGCAGTTTGGATATGTGGGGCGGGCGAGGGACACGGCTCGGTTTACTGAGCATTGCTGAAATGTTGCTTTTTAATCCCTGTAACGCAAAATGTTTCTATATTTAATTTTATGAAGAAACTGCCTTAGTATTCGTTTGCATAGCTTGTCTAATTGTCTGTTAACCCAAAGCCTTTGTTTAAATAGTTGGTTAAAAACTCATCATCCCCAGCTGGCACATATTAGCTGCCAGAGCCACACTTCAGAGGCCACACCCTCCAAAGGCCCAGGTTTTCCTGCTCATTAACCTTCTAGACTGACCAAAGGGATTTCTCCCTTCTGTTCTGAGAAGTTGCTCCAATACAATGCACCCCTCCTCTTTCTACCTTCTCACGGCCTCCTTTGACCCCTTCAAAAAGTGATCTGTCGTTACTGGCCAATCATCCAGTCTGGCATCCTTACACTGCCAACCAAGGCTTATTACTGTCGTCAAGTAATTATTCTTCCAATTCTGTCCAGCAACTTATCCCTCAAAGTATTAACAGATAATGTGAGAAATTAATCAGTGGTGCTTAGTAAAATCCAAGGGGCCTTCTGAAGATAACCTTAACCACTGAGCTGCCTTCCCACCAATGACGTTTTAATGCTAAAGCTTTCAGGCCAGTGGGGGAGATAGTTTTGAGCACGCGAACTTGTTTTGTGAACATCAGCACCAAACATGGGTAGAGTCCATGGGCAGTTCTGACCAACACACTCTTCCTCTGACTCTCTGATGACCTGCTTTCATCCTGTGTATTTCTAGAAAAGCAATGCAATGGAATTGATGCAGCACTGGATTGGGCTTGTTCAAGTCTTGTCCTGGACACTTGATGGCTCTGGTTACAAAGGGCTTTCACATGGATGATCGTATTTGTAAAGTATGGTCTCTTCACCTGGTGAGATGTAGAGGAGAAAAGAGTCGACCGAACAAAAGGAAGCTTCAAGGGAGGGATTTTTTGTGGACCCTGTAGAAGTCTCTTGGTCCACTGGTTCTTAAGTCATTGTATGTCCATAATGATTGACATGCCCAGGGTAGATAACCGTAACTGTCATATGTTCTATTTTGCCCATTTTATTAGTTTTGTAAATAAGAAACCAACCTTGAGAGATGGTCCTGGTGGGGGGTGGGCAGCGGGCAATTTTGAGCTGGAAAGATGTTTGTGCATGTCTACAGAGTACACTCATGAAGTATATTACTCCATTTATTGTAATACTCCCTTTTTATAACTTTCAGATTTAGGCCTCTCTGGGATATTGTTCGTTAAGAAAAGAAACTCAGTGGTCCCATGCTCTCCTCTGATTTGGGTGATTTTATTTTAAACCCTGACTTCCTCTCTCTCCTTAAACCAAATAATGATAGCTTCTGAATCTTCTTTCCTTATCTACTAGGACAGTAACAGCTATTTAAATCTCAGATCCTAGAAGATCCCACACAGATCCAATGTGAACCATCCCAGTCAATGAATGAATCATTCTTGCTGGTTCACATCCATTTGTGACATTCCCCAGAATGCTCTTGGTAGGAGGAGGCAGCATGCTGCAATAGATAAAGAATTGGCCCTGGTATGAGGGCTTGGGGCCATACTCCACATCTAATACTGATTATCTTTGTGACCTTGGGTAAGTCATTCAACTTCCTTGAAAACATCAATAAGATGAAGAGGCTGTGCTAGGTGGCCCCTAAGGACCCTTTCAGCTCTGAATCACTAACATACTGTGATATGAATGGTAAATTCAGCTTAGCGATTCACAAACATGTATTAAACACCTCCTAAGCAGAGCCTTGTGTATAGCATTGGCAACACTAGACAGAAACGAAATAGCCCCTGCTCGCAAAGAGCTTAGTAACATTCTATTGGGAGGCACCAACGTGTACTAATGAAATGGAGGTTCTTCTTCACTGTCCAGATTCTGCATATAATGCTTTCATGCCTCACGCTTCCTACTTTTACCCCCCTCATCCATGTAAAACTGTGCCCCAGTCCAGATCCCTAAGTGAGACACAAGCCTGTAGACCTAGGTGGTAGGAACTTTAACCACTCCCTTTCCCCCAATGCCCTGATGCCTCTGGGATGTAGGAAGAACAAACTTCCACTCCTCCCCCAACTCCCATCATCTGCCACATAGTCTGGGCTTCTGGGGCTGGCATCTAGTGGAAAGGTGGATAGAATTCCATACTTGGCATCAGTAAGTCCCGAGTTTCATTTCTGTCTGATTGAAGATTGAGGGGAAAAGGAAAAAAGGAGATAGCAAAGACTGAGATGGCTAGCTAGTGCCATGGAACAGCAAGCATAAACTTGGATTACAAGAAGGAGGGGAGGACAGAAGGGTCTGTCTGGGGTGCTGTGGTCCATGGGGTCACAGAGACATGGACACGATCGAACAACAGCCTCTAAAATGGGATGCTAATAATAACGCCTACATCATAGACTTAGGAGGATAAAAGGTGATAATGTAATAAAATGTTTTACAGACCTTAAAGTATTATATAAATGTCTACTACTACTACTACTACTACTACTACTACTACTACTACTAATTATCCATATGAGCATCCATTAAATGTTTAAAAAGAGTCATATTACCTCCATATTACCCAGCAGCCACTGGCAGAAAGCTATATTTGCCTTATTTTAGTAAACCCTGTCAGCTGCTGCTGATCCTTTGTTCTCAAAGGGGACCATGACGTCAGGGAATTGATGCCATGACTTGCAAATGAATTGCATTTAAGTGAGGGAGGGCTGTGCAAAGTCATCAGCCTTAGTTTCTCCTCTGGAGCCATTTGGGTCCAGTGGCAAGATATAGATCAGGATGGCTGGAGATGGCCCCCAGACCCTATCAAAAAAGCCAAAGGAAAGAGACAGTGCTGGTCTTTGTTCTGTTTTATTTATCTCTGGCACATAGTAGGTGTTAGTAAATACTTGTTGGTTGAACAGATGAGTGAATCAAGCAAAGAAGGAAGCCAGCAGCAGCACCACCCCCCTTCTAGGGTTCCTGTGCATCCTTTCTTGGCCTTAAGGCAATTGGAAACAGCCTCCTCCTTAAAGGGCTCTGAAGACATCTTGAACATCAAACGACTCTCTGTACACTAAATAGCATCTTAATGAGTTAAGTGCAAATTAATGTGAAACATGTGGATGGGAAATTCCTTAAAATACACAGCGTGGATTCAAAATGAAAAGAGGACAAGGCACAGCCAAACATGTTGGGAAGTTGGTCCAACCCCAAACTCTGGAAAAGACGTTGGATCCCTTCAGAGAATCTCGAATGGAGGCTGGTTTTATCCCTTCCATCTTGCAAACCAAATATGGTGTAGTCCATGGGTGGCATCTGGAATTAGAGGCTTTACGGTTGGAGTCTTGTAAGCCCGAAAGACTTTCATTAGCTTTCTCCAGTTTTCCACCTGTGTGTGGGGAAAGAAGATGGCAGAGTGAGAGGAACATGGCAACCAGCGATGCCCTTGGTATGTGATTGCTGTTCCATGGCACTAGCTAGCCATCTCAGCCCTTGGTAGTGTTGTTTGGGGAAGGTCTTCCTCCATCATTTCTTCTTTGCTGTCCTGGCTTGGACATGACACTCAGGGATGATGGTCACAAATACAACCAAGTAAATTAGTGACAGTGGCTGATTGACCTTACTGCCTTCCAGTCAATAAAACTGTGGTTTCCTTTGGCCAGGGCCCCTGTCAGTCATTCAGTCATCAGGCATTTATTGTGATTTCTTCCAGATTAAAATAATGATTAGTTATGTGATTCTGGGCAGATTATTCAAAGTCTCGGTGCTTGAGGCATCAGTCAATGGGCATTGCTAAGGAGGGTTTGCTCATGGCTCTGGACAAAACCAAATTGAGAATGGCTTGCATTCATAGAGCATTACAAAATGCTTTCAGCCTAATGATCTCATTTACAGAGGAAAGGGCACTAGAGTCAGAGGACCTGGGATCAAATCTCACCTCTCCCTATCTGTCTGACCTTGGGCAAGATAACGTAGTCTCTCTAGACTTCAGTTTTGGCAGCAGTAGAGTGAGAGGATTGGAAACAGTAACCCTGAAGTCCATCTAGCTCTGAGTCTGTGATGCTAAGATCCTCTCTGGGATCATCACAGACACTCTGTGAGAGAAGGCAGTGTGAATAGCCCAGGCTCTGTCTTCTCTCTGCATCACCGAGTCAGGAGAGAGAAAGGTCCCATTGGTTCCAAGTTGTAGAGCCCAGACTGGATAACTTCCAGTTATCTGAAATCCTTCCAGACTGGAAACTTTCATGGCTTCAGAATAGTGCAGTTTCCCATCCAATCAACTCAGGGCACATGTCCTCTCTCATTCTTTCTTCCTACACTATAAAAAAAATGCTATGTTAAACTGCTTAGGGGTTTAATTATCCAGTCTGTGCACACACCCTTCTGCCTTTTACCTCCTTTCCAAACCTGGTAGCTGTGGGTTAGATGTTTTAATATCCTACAGAGCCATTGCTAGGGATTTTTTTGCACACAGGGCAAATACCACAAACAGTGTGTGAAGAAATTGGTTTCAAATACTCCCTCATTTGAAGAGTGGGAATGAGAGCAGGGTACAACCCAATACAAGATCTACAGTGAACGCTATGTCGCTTCTGTGGAAGATATAGTAAGGGACAGAAGGATCCCTGGGGGACCACAGAATGATGTAGAAAACCACATATTGACATTATCTGTGTTCTCTTGTGTTTCTATTTATTTCATTAAATATTTCCAAATTACATTTTAATCTGGTTTGCCAAGTATTTGACACCTTGGCTCTAGCCCAGAAGGTGCTGATCTGCAAAAGTAGATGGAGTTTCCTCACATGGAAATTCCCAGTAACAATGAAATCACAAGTCCAGTTTTGTTAACTAGATGGGCTGCATGTGTGACCAGTACCCTCCCAATTCTGCACTCCTGAGCAAAGACCAAGTCACTCGGATCTGAGCTGACATCCTGATGCTACCCTTTACTACCTCTGTGACATGTTTATTGTCAATCACTTAACCCCCTTATGCCTCAGTTTCCTCATCTACAAAATAAAAGGGTCATACCATATCAGGGGTTCCCAGTCTGGGGTCTGGGAACATGCTATGGTTTGCAAACAGATTTCTCTTTCCATTCTTCTTCAGTGCCACCATTGTGGGTGATTCACATGGGTGATTGGACTGTGCTATGGTACCATTCACTCACAAGTTCTTGAGATGTTCTTGGAGGTCTTCCATCCCAGACAAAGAGATTTTTTTAGGTCTTTCCCAGAATAGGTGAGAGTTGGTAAGCTGGACTTTGTGGCATGGTTCTCTGCATACATCCCCTTCCTTCATGGGAATGGGTCCATCTTATTTCTGGCTTTTTCCCATCCAGGCCTCTGCATCAGAGGAACCTGCTAAGTCAGAGAGCACAGGTTCTACTTAGGTATTTTGATCATCACATTTCAATATAATTGGTTTCTTTTACTATGCATGTGGTTTTATGCATTTAAAACATTATTCTACGAAGAGGTCCCTAGGCTTCCCCAGACTGACCCCAGGAGTGTCTGTTTCCTCTCTCCCTTCTTTCCATCTCTCTCTGTCTCTTCATCTGTCTATTTGTCTGTCTGTCTCTCTCTGTCTCTCTTCCTCTCTCTCTCTCCTCTGACAAATAAGGGCTGGTCCTAAAGCTTCCCCTGGGATGAAGGGGGGAGTCTCGGATGGAAGCCTGCCCAGCCTCTTCAGGCCCAGCTCTTTGCCTTACATGCTCCTTTCTGGCAGAGCTCTGCTTTCCCCTGTCTGATGCTGCTCGACTTGTAAACTGGGTAAGAGACCTAGGCAGAGTTTAGATCTGTTTGTTGTCGGTGGGTCAGGATTTACCTGGGCCTCCTCCTGGGGAGAATCTGAAAACAGAACTTATTATGTCCTGCTGGCGTATTTTGATAGCCCAAAGGATGAGGGGCTGAGTATTTGGGTAGTTCTTGGGTAGTACTTTAACTAACATCCCTACTCCTGACCCCATGAAAACAACATAGGAAGCCCAAAGAAAAGCCAACTTCCATTTAAAATAAATCTGCATGTATTTACCACTCCCGGAATGAAGTTATTTAACCAGTGGGGTCCCTTTCAGTATGTGAAAGTCATCAGATTGTAGATTTGGAGCTGGAGGGACCTTAGGGGTCTTTAACCCACTCCTTACAAATGAGGAAACAGGCCTGGCAGAAGACAGGACTTGTCCAGAGTCATGCAGGTACTGAGCAGCAGCACCAGTATATGAACCCAGGGCCTCTGCCTCCAAATCGAACCTTCTTTCCTTCTATCCTACGCAGTTTCCCTTCCTCGTCCCTTTTGGGAATGTTGGGAGCATCCTGTCCCCTTCAGAGAGGCTTCTTTCCTCCGTAACCCATTTTCCTCCAGACTTTTTTAGGACCGTCTTATTCCCACTGCTTTTAATTGCTCCTGGTACTTCTCTTTGGACCCTGCTGGCTCCTCACTCTGTTCTCCTCTCCCTTGGTTAGCTGTCTTTCAATAGGCAGGTGTTGGATGAAGAAATAGAATTCATGGCAGTCCATTTCAGCACTCAGGAGTAGTTATAATAAAAACCCTGTAGGGCCAAGTGTGAGGACAAAGTAAGTAAATGAAATGGAGTTTGCCACTCCAGAGAGGCAACGTGGGACAGTGAGATTCACCTGGTCAGTCCACAAGTATGTGTTGTCTCAATATTTGCCAGAACTGTGCTAGGCTCCGAAGGGGCTACAGAAACAAAATTAGAAGTCCCTGCCCTCAAGGAACTTACATTTAAGGAGAGGGCACCAACTCACATGTGTATCTGAAAAATATGCAGAACGAATAGAAGTCACCTGGGGAATGGCAAAGCTGTATCCCCCCATGAGGGTGTAAGTTCTTCAAAGCCAAGGAGTCTTTCACTTTTCTTTGTAACTTCACCTCTTGAGATATAGTCAGCATTTAAAAAATGTCGATTGATACAAGAGACAGAATAGAGAAGACGAGAGAAGGAAATTTTGTCCAGGCATAATGAGGGATTGGAGTGGAGCCAATGGACAGTCAATGACAATCCCTATCTGATAGTACCGGTAATACTTGGTTGGGTTATTTTTGTCTCTAGAACAAGAGCAAGAGTTGGAAAGCAACAGAGGATAATCAGTCAGTCCACAAACATTTATTAAATGGAGATACAAGGAAAGACAGAAGACAGTGCTTGGCCCCAAGCAGCACATGGGATAGTGGGATAGCACTGTGGCCACCACAGGGAGCCTGTGAGGTCCCAGGGGCCATCTGGAAAGAGCAGAGAACTTTCGATCTGATTCCTGCTTTGTTACTCATTACGTGACCCCCGCACATCTTTTCATCTCTGTGTTGTTTGTGACCCCATTTGGGGTTTTCTTGGTAAAGGTACTGCAGTGGTTTCCCATTTCCTTCTCTAGCTCATTCTATAGATGAGGAAACTGAGGCAAACAGGGCTAAGGAACTTGCCCAGGATCACTCAGCTAGCATCTGAGGACAGATCTGAGTCTTTCTGACTCCAGGCCTGGCGCTCTGTGCACTGTGCCACTTTGCCCCTTTCCCCTCTAGGTCTCAGCATTCTCATCCATACAAGGAACCCGTTGGATCAGATGATCTCTACAGCCCCTACCAGCTTTTAAAACTGTGATCCCATTCACCTCACTTTTCCCGACAATCAAGGATTCTTGAGGGCTAGCTTCCTGGAAGGTAAGCCTCTGATCTCAGGGGCACGTACTGGAACGAAGACGATGGTTTTTCCTCCCAGTTGTGAGTTTCCACTCATGTGTAAGCTAAAAGAGGCTATTAGAAGCTTGGCCTAATTATGCGTGTGTAATACCTATTAATGCTAATGGGACAGACCACCCAGACACAGCAAAAGGAGACTGTCATCTTTCAGAACTTGTCTTCTCATTTGTTTCAGCAAATTTTTTTCCGTCAGTATCAATTAACTTCTCAGAGAATTCCCTGGTGCCTTTGTTTTGCCTCTGAGGCTGGTCCAGGTCATTTCTTCTTGACTCTGACTTGGAGAAGCAGGCTCAGAGTTCCACGACACAGCCCACAGATAGAAGTCAGAACGTGGATCTGGTTCCTGAGATCATTTCTAGTTTCCAAAGCTGTCTGGTTTCCTCACAGACTGCACCCAACTCTAGCAAACAGAAGACTGGAGTGCTTGACACCCTGTGTGTCAAGCCATCAGGGTGTCTGACGGCCGCCAGGATTTACCATTTCAGGGCCCTCCCTCTCAATTCTCTGCCTCCTCAAGGGGTTAGGTTTGCCAAATGAACAGCTGTGGAACCTTTGTTAAATTTCTGCCCTTTGTGGTGTTGAGGAGAGGAAATGAGAGACAAAGAATGTCGGGTTTGGTGTCTGAGGTTCTGGATTAGAATCCTTGGTGCTCTGACCTGCAGCCATGGGGCCCTGGGCAAGTCACCTTCTCTAGGCATCTGTTTCCTCATCATCTTCCCCCACTTCAAGTGAGAATTGGCAACAGGTGACCCCAAAGATTCACTCAGAGTTAATGAAGCTGCCCCGAGAGTCACTGTTCCCTGAATATTTGGTCCAGTGTGATGACCTTTTTTTTTTTCTGAAATCATTATGTAGTATTATGAAGTATTCACAACCACTTTAAAAAAAAAATTCATCCTTAGTATATCCCTCTAAGAAAATGAGGACATGAGTCACATTCTGCAGGGCTAGGAGTTCTTCACTTCTTTTTTAATCTCCTAGAGACTTTTGGAAATCTGACAAAACCTGTGGACCCCCTCTCAGAATAATATTTTTAAAAGCATAAAATAAAATACCCAGAATTACAGAGGAAAATACAGGTGGCAGTATATTTTTAAAATATCAAGTTCATGGACCCCACGGTTTAAGGACCCTTGCTCTAGAGGGGCCTTATAAAGCAGGGGAGATCACGTAATTTGCATAGCAACCTGAGAAGGAAAGGTAAAGACAAAATCCTGGGCTTTTTAATACTTAAGTTTAAAGTCAGATAGAGAGAGATGAGTGACTTCCACATGAACCCACAGGTAGAAGGGGAAGAATCAGCATTTAAATTGCAATCCCTTGAGAACAAGTCCAGAGCTCTTTCCACTCTACCAGATATCTCTCAACAATTATGATAATGATGAAGACAGCTGCCATTTACATGGTGCCTCATGTTCATCCAACATGCTTAACGGAAATTACCTCATTGAAAGTCTAACAATCTTGTGAGGGACTTGGGCATAAGTATTGTTACCCTATTTTTTAGATAAGGAAACTGAGACCAAGCGGATTTAGTGGCTTATCCATGGTTACATAGGCAAGATGGAACCAACTGAGTCTTCTTAATTCAAAGTCTGTCCACCATGTGTCTCTGTATGGGATCTTAAGGTAAAATGATCAAAGAAAAGTTCACAAATTCTGGTACTTATTTTCCTTCTTCATATCTTTGTGGTGACAAGGATAATTGTTTTTTAAATGAAAAATTTCTGCCTTGATTATAATACTTGGCCAATGAGAATAAGCTGGGATTTCACTCACTTTTTTAAAGGAAAAGGACCCAGCAAATACCAGTAGCTAATAGAAGCTATCCACTTTTTGTCAAGGCAAAAGCTTTTACTTAAACAGTGAACCTTCATAATAGAAAGCTAAAAAGAAATATGATTTATGAATTTATTAACAACTCTTTTCCTATATTGCTAAAGATTTTGGACCTTTAAAAAAAGAAGATGCAAAAATACTAAAATAAATTATTTTAAATAAATTTTTAAAAGTACCTGAGAAGTTATCTAGTCCAGTCTCTCATTTTACAAATGAGGAAAATTGAGATCTAGAGAACGGGAAAGTCCTTGTCCAAGGTCACACCAGTAGTAAGTGACAGATTTCATGACTTCAGTGCCATAATGCTTCATACACTGTTTGTGTAAGTCTACAATCAATCCATTTATAAACATGTTGTAAAGTACCTGTGAGAGGTAACTATAGTGGAATGGATAGAGAGCTGATTGAGTGAGAAAGACTTTGGTTCAAGACCTGTCTCTGATACCTGCTGGCTGGCTGACACCGGGCAAGTCATTTACCTTCTCAGAGTCCCACCAAATTCTCTAAGTTGAGGAGAGGATACCAGTAGAAGCTTTATTTTTGTCTCTTTATCCCTAGAACCCAGTACACAGCAGGCACTTTAAAAGTATGCTATGGTTGTTGCTGAGGTATGCCTGACTATTTTTGACTCTATTTGGGGTTTTCTTAGTAAAGATACTGCCATTTCCTTCTCCAGTATCCCCATTTTACAGATGACGGCTGAGGCGAATAGGGGTGAAATGACTTACCCAGGGTCACACAGCTAGTAAGTGTCTGTGGCCAGATCTTCCTGACTTCTGGCCTGGTTCTCCATCTTCTGCACCATGTAGCTGCCCCCACCCCCACACCCCCAAAAAAGTACCTGCTGTGATCCAACTAGTATAGGGAATTCCTGGGTGAGGAAACAGTTCTTTCCCTCAACAAATTTACATTATTTGGGGGGAAAACAACATTAATATGAGGAAATATGTACCCAAAATGTAAACAATAAAAACAATGGAATTGGGGGGGCACAAGCAGCTGGAAGTCTTAGGAATAAATATTGAAAGTTTGGGATTATTCTTTTTTTTAATCAGGTAGACATATCCATAATCACAGTGACCTTTGAGCTGAAGAAATGTCTTTCAAAGAATTAGATCCATGTAGCTATTGAAACAGCCAGGCAGATGTCAACAGACAGATCTGATTATCCGGAGAAAGAGAAGCAATATGACTTTGCCACTTGGTGAATGACATTTCCATCAGGTCTTTCCTAGAACAGCTTCATTTGGGTAGCACTACTGTTTAATGGCAGGATTTTGTTACCCAAGCAGCAGGAAGCTGGCTTTAATGGTACAGGTCAACCCAGGGAAGCCACAATTCAGAATGAATTCCTTCAGTGAAGCCCAACTCAACGAGTCTCAAAATCGCCTGAGTGGTTGAAGCTTTGTTGTCGGCCATGGCTGTGCAACTCCTGGTCCTAGCTGCCATGCAGCTGTTATCAGTGAAAGGGCAGTCTCTTTTCACTGGAATGTTTATGTCTTCCTAGGGAATCAAAGATTTGGGAGAAAAGACATAAGAATCCTATGTTATGTAATGATTTACTGTAAAGATGGTGGTCATATTTCCTCCAATAGAAAGTAATCCCTCTCTGTGGCAGGGGGATTATTTGATTTTGGGGGCAGCGAGGTGGCATATCAGTTAGAGCACTGATCTTGGAGTCAGGAAGACTCTTCTTTCTGCGTTCAGAGCTGACCTTAGACATTTACAAGTTGTGTGACACTGGGCAAATTTGCCTCAATTTCTTCATCTGCAAAATAAGCTAGAAAAGGAAATCACAAACCACTCTAGTATTTTTGCCAAGAAAATCATCAAAATGGGGTTATGAAGTGTCAAACATGGCAGAATAACCAAAGAATAATTTGATTTTTGTCATTGTTTATTTAGACAGCACCTAGGACAGTACCTGGCAAATAGCAGGCATTTAATAACTTTGTATCTTAAAACAAATGATTTAGGGTAAGCCTAGGTGGGGCAGTGCAGGGGGAGAGAACTACAATGTAATCTTCCCTCTAAAGTTAACTTCTGTCTATTCTGTATGTATCTTGTATATTTCCCAGCGGATTCCATGTCTCTCCTGTTAGAATATAAGCTTGTTAAGGGTAATGGCTGTTTTAGCTTTTTCTCTGTATCCTCTAGTGTTTAGTATTGCGCCTACCACATAGTAAGCATTTAATAAAAACTTACTGGTGAATTTGATTCCCTAAAATGCTTTTCCAAGATAATTAGAGAGAGAGCAGTTGTCATCTTTGAATGGTTACTAGCTCCCGAGAGGGTTTGAAGGTTTCAACTTTTTGATTTTTTTTATTGTCCTTTCTAATTTTTCTTTCTATGCATAATCACAGAACTCAACTATATAACCCATTTTCATCCAGCTTTTATTTTACTTTTCTATTTTACTTTAAAACCCTTAAAATTAATTTGCACAGTCAAACAAAACAAATTTCCCCATTGGCCATATCTAAAAATGTATGGATTATTCAGTGTACTGAGATCATTACTTGTCTGTCAATAGGTAGGGGTATAATTCATCATAAGTCCTCAGGAATCCTAGTTGACTGCTTCATTGGTCTTTCAAAGTGGCCTGTCTTCACCATGCTCTTGGTCTTATATATATCAATTCTTGGGAGTTCTCCCGGATGTCTCTGAAGTCATCCCTTTCATCATTTCATATGGTATAATAGTATTCTGTTACATTCATATGCCATAATTTGTTTAGCCATTTCTCAGCTGATGGGCACACCCTTACTTTCTAGTTCTTTACCACCACAGAAAGAGCTACTATAAATATTTTTGTACATATGAGTCCTTTTCTTCTTTGTTTGATCTCTTTAGCATATATGCCTAATAATGGTATTACTGCATCAAATGGTATGCACAGTTTAGTGATTTTTGATGCATGATTCCAAATTGCCCAAATTCCAAATGGCTGAACCAATTCACAGTTCCACTTACAACGTAGTAATGTGCCTGGTTTTCAGCAGCCCCTCCAACATTTGCTGTTTTCCTTTCTTGTTATCTTTGCCAATCTGATGAGTGTAAGGCAGAAACTTGGACCATGTTGTCAATGTAAAAAATAGTACCTACTAGGTCAAATTATGTAAACACAAGAGAGTCACTGGATTATCTTGATGGCGGGGGGCGGGGGTAGGGAAGACATCAGGAAATAAAAGCATCTGTCTTTCAGAAAAGGAGTGTCACATAGTAATATCAGTCACTGATCTTGATCCAGAAAGTAGATGTTAATACAAATCCCCAATCATAAGGCATTATCTGATAGGAAAATACTCCAGAGATAAATCTCGCTTTACCTGGATGAAACCAAATTTGGAAGGTTAAGTCAACTGTCACAAGAGCCTCAGTATATAATCCTTCACCCGCTTGTAACCATACCCTCTCTGTTCCGTTCCTTTCACCACAGCTGCCTGGCCCATCTGCTGCCCTGGCAGCTGGCAGGGACTCAGCTGAGAGGAGGTGGAACTGAGCCAGCACCCTCTGCTGCCACCAATGCCACGTTAGTAGAGACCCAGCATCACCAGCTGGCCCATAATGCCATGTTCATTTCTTTCACTGTTTCTCTGCCTTTCTGTAATGGAGAGAGGAGGACCCAGGAATGTGTGATCCTACTTTCCACTGGAATGTTTGAGGAGGGGATGGGATCCCCCAAACTGAAGGTCTTCAAGCCAAGACTTCACAGCCCCTTCCTAAGGATGTGCCAAAGAGGTTTCTTCCACTTACTTACCGTAGGATCAGGATCTTGCACAGATCACTACCTCACTGTTCTCAGCTTCTCTGAGGGGCTTGGATTCCAAGGTCTCTTCCATTCCTAAAGTGTTATTATATGACCTTGGCCGAGTTACTTAATATCCTCACAGCTCATTTGTAGAATAAGAAATGCCTAGTAATGTTCCTTTGCAACTGAAACACATCATTATTGGTTTTACCACTGAACTTTCATGGGCCCTGTGACCTGTGCTGAGAACTTAGATAGAATCTGAACTATAACTTATAAAGGTTTATCCTTGAGTGGCGTTAAGTGTCACTTGTGTCCTTGGGCAATACTTTATTCACCTTTTCCAATCAGTCAATTCATAAGCACCTACTATGTGACAGACACTTAAACATTAGGAATAGAAAGATAAAAATTAAATAATCCGTATCCTCCAGGAATTTATTTATATTTTCCGTGGCAAGAGTTCTTAACCTGAGGTCTGGGAATTTTGTTGTTTTTAAAGACTTTAATAACTGTATTTCAACATAATTTTCTTTGCAATCTTATGCTTTTTAATCTTATAAATTTTAACACCTTATAAGGAGAAGGGTTTCATAGGCTTCACCAGACTGCCCAAGGAGTCTTTGACATAAGAACAGATTAAGAAACCCTACTCTAGGTGGACATGGATGAGCACTGGCCTGAGCTTGAATTTGATAGAAAACTTGGTGTCAAATTTCCAGTAGATAGGAATGCAAGTGGCATTTTTTTTTTTAGTGTCTAAGTGGGTTTTTATTTTTTTTAATTTTTTTTTAAATATTTATTTATTTACTTAACTTTTTTACATTCATTTTCACAAAATTTTGGGTTCCAAATTTTCTCCCCTTTTATCCCCTCCCCCCACCCCAATACACCAAGCAATCTAATTTTCCCTATCTCCAATCTGCCCTCTCTTCTGTCATCCCTCCCTTCTCTTGTCTCCATCTTCTCTTTTTTCCTGTAGGGCCAGATGACTTTCTATTCCTCATTAACTGTATGTCTTCTTTCCTAGTAGCAACAACAATACTAAACACTTGTTCCTAAAACTTTGAGTTCCAAATTCTCCCCCTCCCTCCCTCCCTACCCATTCCCTTTGGGAAGGCAGGCAATTCAGTATAGGCCATATCTGTGTAGTTTTGCAAAGGACTTCCCTGATAGTCGTGTTGCGTAAGACTAACTGAATTACCCTCCATCCTACCCTGCCCCTCATTGTTTCTCTTCTGTCTTTTGATCCTGTCCCTCCCCAAGTGTTGACTTCAAATTGCTCCCTCCTCCCTTTGCCCTCCCTTCCATCATCCCCCCCTTGCTTATCTCCTTCTCCCCCACTTTCCTGTATTGTAAGATAGGTTTTCATACCAAAATGAGTGTGCATTTTATTCCTTCCTTTAGTCAAATGTGATGAGGGTAAACTTCTTGTTGTTTTTTTGTTTGTTTGTTTGTTTTTTTCTCAGCTCTCCTCTTTTTCCCTCTACTAAAAATTCTCCTACTTGCCTCTTAAATGACATATAATTACCCCATTCCATTTCACCCTCTTTCCTCCCACTACATTTCTCTCTCACCATTTACCTTAATTTCTTTTAAGATATGGTCCCATCCTATTCAATTCACTCTGTGCTCTCTGTCTCTGTATGTGCGTGCACACATGTACGTGTGTGTGTGTGTGTGTGTGTGTGTGTGTGTGTGTGGTCCCACCAACTACCCAGATACTGAAAAGTTTTAAGAGTTACAAATATTGTCTTTCCATGTAGGAATGTAAACAGTTCACTTATGGTAAGTCCCTTAAGACTTCTCTTTGCTGTTTACTTTTTCATGCTTCTTCTCATTCTTGTGTTTGAAAGTCAAATTTTCTTTTCAGCTCTGGTCTTTTCATCAAGAATGATTGAAAGTCCTCTGTTTCATTGAAAGACCATATTTTCCCCTGAAGTATTATACTCAGTTTTGCTGGGTAGGTGATTCTTGGTTTGAGTCCTAGTTCCTTTGACTTCTGGAATATCCTATTCCACGCCCTTTGATCCCTTAATGTAGAAGCTGCTAGATCTTGAGTTATCCTGATTGTATTTCCACAATACTGGAATTGTTTCTTTCTAGCTGCTTGCAATATTTTCTCCTTGACCTGGGAATTCTGGAATTTGGCCACAATGTTCCTAGGAGTTTCTCTTTTTGGATCTCTTTCAGGTAGTGATCGATGGATTCTTTCAATACTTATTTTGCCCTCTGGTTCTAGAATGTCAGCGCAGTTTTCCTTGATAATTTCATGGAAGATGATGTCTAGGCTCTTTTTTTGATCATGACTTTCAGGTAGTCCCATAATTTTTAAATTGTCTCTCCTGGATCTATTTTCCAGGTCAGTTGTTTTTCCCATGAGATATTTCACATTCTCTTCCATTTTTTCATTCTTTTGGTTTTGTTTGGTGATTTCTTGGTTTCTCATAAAGTCATTAGACTCCATCTGTTCCGTTCTAATCTTGAGAGAACTATTTTCTTCAGTGAGCTTTTGAACCTCTTTTTCCATTTGGCTAATTCTGCTTTTGAAAGCATTCTTCTCCTCATTGGCTTTTTGAACCTCGTTTGCCAATTGAGTGAGCCTATTTTTCAAGGTGTTATTTTCTTCAGCATTTTTTTGGGTCTCCTTTACCAAGGTATTGACCCGTTTTTCATACTTTTCTTGCATCTCTCTCATTTTTCTTCCCAATTTTTCCTCCACTTGTCTAACTTGCTTTTCAAAATCCTTTTTGAGCTCTTCCAAGGCCTGAGCTCACCTGACATCCCCCTGGGATGTCTGGGGTACCGAAGGCCCCGCCCTCCACGTCTTTCCCTGATGGCAAGAATATGTCCTCGTCATTGTCAGATCCGAAAGTCGGGATCATTTGCATCTGTTCGAAAAAACTCTCTATAGTCTTATTTTTCTTTCATTTTCTAGGCATTTTCCCAGCCAGTTACTTGACTTCTGAGATTCCTGTCCACCCCCGCCTAGATCCACCCAGCTAGTGCTTGGGGTCTGAGATTCAAATGGGCTTTCCGCGGCAGGTGCTGCTAATCAATGTGAGCTTTAGTTCTGGTGCTGGGGTGGGGGCAGGGCCGCCTCCCAGGCTCAATTCCCTCAGGGGCTTTATGCAGAGACCTTCAGAAATGGAGCGGGTGGGGCAGGGCCGTCTCCCAGGCTCAGCTCCTTCAGGTGGTTTATGCAGAGACTTTCAGTAATGAAGATCCTGCCTGCTGCTGGGAGAGTCCCGGGCTGCAGCCACTGCTGCCTCCACCGCCCCCACGTCTGCCTCCGTTGCTTCCTCCCGAGGGGCCCCGAGCCACGGAGACACCCTGCTCCCCTCTCGGTTGGCCCAGCGTCTCTCTCTCTCACTGACCTGTAGAGTCTGTGGACAGAGGGACCTTCCTGGCTGCCGGAGGTTCCGTCCCTGAAGCCTGCTTGGATCAGCTTCTCTGGGGCCTCGGCCAGGGCAGCGCTGGGGTGGGGTCCTCTTTCTGGGGTGCGATGGACCCTGGGGACGGCTCTCCAGAGCTCTCTGGAATGGAAATCTCTTCCACTATGTTTCTGCACCCCCTGCAGTGATCCAGAACTTCTGGGGAGTTCTTCTTACATTAAATCTATGAGCTGTGGGTTTGGAGCTCGCAAACGTGTGTCTTTCTTCTCCACCATCTTGACTCCGCCCCCGCAAGTGGCATTTTTAAAGGCAAGATTTCCCAAGGAGGGAGGCAGATGGACATGACCCATTGGGTAGCCTGGGGTTAAGACAGCAACAAGATGTTGGGAAGCAGGACCGGGAGGGGGTTTGGAATTATTGGCATAGAGAAGAAAGACTGACGAGGAAGTTCTGCAGAGAGGGGAAGATGTGTAATGAGAATCAAGACTCACTGGCTATAGGTGGGGTCTTGGGTAGAAGCCAGAAGAGGATTTGGTGAAATTTGATCAGACACCAAAAGAAATTTTTAATGGAAAACAGTAAGGAGTCTATTGCTCCATGGACCGTTGAGGGGAATTCAGAGGCTGACCACTGGCTACAAAATGTCTCTGTAGGTGATGTCCTTTCAGCCTTGATCACAGGAGCCTGGTTTCAATTCCCCTCCCTCTACCTATCAGCAGCTGTATCCACAAGGACTTTGGGAGTTTGAGGTGGGGCGTGGGTGGAATAGAAATCGGTTGGAAACTAGTGCCAGAACCTAGCACCTACCAGCTCTGCAAATGCTTGCCCTGATTTGTCATGCTCCCCTAATGGGCTCCAGATATTTTCAGTTGCAAAACAGCTGCGAATAACTTTACACCTCTTCTACCTCAGAACAAGCTGTGGGGAGGGTTTTGTTTTCTCTTTCAACGCCTCAAATCATCAACAGAGTGATGTACTTTGTAATAAAGAAAGGGTATGAAGTTGAACTTGAATGCAGGGAAAGAGGGTGTCTCAGTTCTGAAACCCTTCTGAAGGGACCAAGAGTCAGAAAGACCTGTGTTCGAATCCTGATTCCAACTCTTAGTTGATGTATGATCCTAGGCAAATCATTTCCCATCTCAATGCTTCTCTAAGATTGAGAGTTACACAGCAAATAACAATTTGCATAGTTGGAAGGAGTTTCCTCCCCATGAGTTCTCTATATTAATAAAATCAGTGACCTAGCCCAAATGTCCATTGTGGTCCTTATGGTTTCATTAGTAATAACATTGCTGGAAGGTCACCTTCTTGCTTCAATTAAAGTTTGTCTCTCACATGGTAGGGAAGGGGGTCTGAACCTGGTGTCCACTAGAGTTCTTGAATAGATTTTAAGAGGTCCAGAAACTTAGAACTTTTAATATTTTGATAATGCTATTTCAAGATGATTGTTTTCCTTTCATAATCCTCTGTACATTTAAGCCTATTATTTGGAGAAAGGTTCCATGACACAAAATAAGGTTAAGAACTCCTGGGGTAAGGGGACTAGTCACAGGATCATAGATTTAGAACTGGAAAGGATCTTTGAAATCATCTCATCCAACCCTATAATTTTATAGTTGAGGAAACTGAGAGTCATAGAAAGGAAGAGGCTTCCCTGACATCACGCAGATAATAAGAGATAACTCTAATTCCCGTGCTTTCCTCTCTGTAGAACACTGTCTCTTATAAATTCCCAGGCCTTCCAAATATTCCTCAAGAGTCATGTAAGATAGGGTCCTATCATGTAGATATGGATGGGCTTCCAGCAAGAAAAGGAAATGTGTTGGGTTTTTTTCTCTACCTCCAGCCTGTGTAGACATAGAGACCACAATGATACTCCCTTGAATGTACCTTCTGGGCAAACCCATAGAAGGGAACCGCTCCTTCACAGCAACAAGTGGACTTTTGCAAAGCAGCACATCTGATGGTGGCTGGTACTTGGTAGTGGCAGTGAGCATCTTTCTCCTTGATCGACTTTCATGCATTGAAATTGTGTAACTGCTCGCTTTTCAGACTCTGAAACTCCAAGGTCATTCTGGAGTGAGGAAAACAGCACAATAAATGCATTAATGTGGCTTCTGCAGATGCCTGCGCTTCCCTCCTGGGCTGCCTTTGTTTTCTGTCCTTTCAAAGTCATGGCTCAGTGATGGCCTTTGGCTTCCTGGCATCCAGGGGGAGGAAGGTGAGGATGTCTCTAAGACCCAGCAGGAGGGGGGGCCACAAAATAGGGCTGCCCCCAGCAAAATCATGAATCACACAATCAATTGAATGTCAGATAAAACACAATACTCTGCTGAGTACCCTAGGAGTGCAGAAGTGGAAACTAAGCAATCCCTCCCTCATTCAGATGAGCTTTTGGGGGAGGTAGCAGAGTTACAGATAGATCAAGATAGATGTATACGTATATTTATGGGTAGGTATATGTAACAAATAGATATAGTAAGGTGGACACCAAATATGGGTGAGCAGCCCAAAAAGGGTCTTGGCACCCCACATACACCACCTGTGACTCCAAGTTAGGAGGATGTCTACCCCAAGCATGTGAAGACTTTCTCCAACAGAGCAAGCAGATGACAACAGTCTGTTCCACCATCCACGAAGGTGGCTGGAGCAGGTGATTAGAGAGCTTAGAGACTGGTCAGACATTGAAGATACCAAGGTCAACGCTGGTCATCTTGACTCTTGCCTTACCCCTGGACTTCAATGGCTATGGAAGAGAAAGTGAGCTTAATGACTTTGTGCATCTCTGCCTCACTTAAATCCAGTTCATGCACGAGTCAAGACATTACCCCGTGGTATCATGGGCCCTCTTCGTTGAAGGATGTACAACAGATATATAGTATGTAGATACATAGAATAGACGTAGGTATAAAGAATACACACACACACACACGTTGGTGTGTAGAATAGAAAAGTGTATATGTGGTATATACATATATTCTTTATATAGGTATCTACATATTACATATAGGAGTGTCTATGATATATATGTTATATAGGTGTTCTACACATATACCTATATATAATATGTATGTGTGTATGTATTTACGTATGTAGAAAATGAGTACAAGGTAATTGTGAGGGAAGGCACCAGCAGCCAAGGGGATCAGGAAAGACTTCCTGTAGATCATAGTGTCATAACTCAAATATAAATGGATCCCTGTAGGTCACATATTGGCTCAGAAAATGACAGATTAATCTTATGAATTGTATTTTTTAATTTATTCCATTAAATATTTCCCAGTTACATTGGAATCGAGTTCTGTAGCAGGTCGCTTGCCTAGCTGAGGGCCCATGAGTGTGACTCCTCTGTTGTGGAAGGTAACACTGAGGATGAAATCACAAAGAAAATCGGAAGTCTAACTGAAGAAGAGGAAGGAATATGTTCCTGGCCTGGTAAAGAGCAGGGCCGAGGGATGGAGAGGGAAAATGGACAACCACCCACAACCAACCATAACAAAGCTAGCTTGGTTGAAATTACAGTGCATGGGAGGGCACCATGTGAAAGGAGGTCAGATTATTCTCTTGATGCTGGCTCACCTTTTGCCCTGTATGGTCTGATCCAGCCCTCATCCTTGCCCTTAACTGTGCCTCATTTCTCCAGCCTGCCCTTCAGCACTGAGCAGTGCTCCCATCTCATTCAGAGCCACCTTCCCTGGGGCCCTTTCTACCTGCCCCATCCCTCCTCCCAACCTCCTCCTCTGCTTTCTGATAGAAATCTAATCATCTGACAGTGCTCAGCTAGTATATTTGTGAATTCAAACCAAGGACCTTCAGTGCTTTGAACCAGAGGAGGACCAGTGTTGGTGCCTTGAAGCAGGCTGACCCTGGAATGGTTTGGGGGTCAGAGAGGCCTTCCTGCATTCCTTGTCTAATACCGTACAAGCCATCCATTGCTCACTCCACCCACGCAAGAGGTCAGCCCTGCCAAGGAAAGAAACCTCAAAAGGCCATTTTGGGAGCATAGCCCAGGAATCAGACACCAGTAATGGGAAAAGAGGAGGAGAGTGTCCAGGGAAACACCTACTCAGTTCCAAACACCCTCTTCAATGGGAAGAATCTCTGCCCCTCCCCCCCAGCTTCTAAGGCCCTCTCTTCTAAGGTGACTTTGAGGGAGGCAAGACAGGGATTAGTGTCTTGGTGACCATGTTTATGAATAAACAGGGAAGAGATTACTCTCCAGCATCACAGATGCAACTTATTCACTTGGAAAGAGTGCAGAACTGAAAGCAAAAAGCCCAAGTTCCATTTCCAGGTCTGACATTTACTAGCTTTGTGGTCATAGGTATGTCCTTTCATCAATCAGAGCCTTAATTTTATCATCTGTGCAATGGACAGCATTATTGTTATGAGTACTTCCACTACCAAACTCAAAAAGCTGCTGTCATCATCATCATCATCACTGTCATCATCATCATCGTCGTCATCGTCATCATCATCGTCACCATCATCATCATCATCATCATCACTGTGAGATTGTTTGAAATTCACAGTGGGATCAAATGAGAAAGTTGAGGATGCTATGGCATCATTCAAATGACATAACCAGTGAATGTGGATGATGGCAAAGAGCCTTGAAATTCATACTCAGTAAAGAGCAATCAACAGAACGGGGGAGACAAGAAATCTTATGAGGGCAGTAGTGGCTGTCTATCCTGGTATGAGGTAGAGGGACCATGCTTATTCAGCCTGGCCCCACAGAGCAGAATAGGAAGCAAGGGGTAAAAAGTGCCAAAAAAATTTCCTCAGCATCGGAGCTGTTCCAGTGGTTGGAATTTGGGAACCCCTTGTTCCCCTTTTGTTGGAAGTCTGCAGACAAAGACTGAATGTGAACCTTTCAGGTATATTGTAGATGGAATCTTTCCACTTTATACCATCTCCCCTCCCACCATGTCCTCTGCAATCCAGTAACCATGGCCTCATTGTCATTCCTGGCATAAGATGTTCCATTGCCCAATCTAGGCATTTTCAGTGGCTTTCCCACCTTGCCTGGAGTTCTCCTTACCTTCACCTCCTACTTTTCTTCAAGTCAGTCAGTAAATATTTGTTAAGTGCCTACTATGTGCCAGGCACTTTGTTAAGGCTGAGAATAGGAAAAGAAAGGAGCTCACAAGTCCAAGCTAAAAATCCCCCAGGAGTCTCCCCAGGAAGCCTTTTCTGATCCCTCTTAACTCCGGTGACTTCCTTCTCTTGATTTTCTCCAGTTCACCCTGTCTATAGAGTATTTGTATGTAGTTGTTTGTGTGTGGTTTCCTCCAGTAGACTACGAGTGCCCTGAGAGTTTGCCTTTTACCTCCAGCACTCATAATGCCTGGCATGTAGCAAGTCCTTAATAAAAGTGTGTTGACCATCTCTTTGCATTTTGCAATCCTTTCTTTGTCCTGATAATGAGCGAATCAGTTTTTTAGAAACACGAAAGCCAACAGGACTAGCACATTGATGGAGAGTGAACCAGCTGTCATTTTTTTTTTCCATCCCATCGGTGCTGTGCTTTCCATCAGTAGGATGAGCACATAGTATGGTAGTTGTGAGGAATGGAGTTTCACAATTGAGTTCTGGACCAGTCACACGTGTCACTTTCCAACTCCTCCAGTTCAAAGGCACATTCTTTGCATGAATGCCATCGAATAGCACCACTGTTTTTTTGGAATCCAAAATCAGGCCTGGGCATTTCTAGAAAAGGCAGTCATAGGCTTACGTGGGCCAGTGCAGACACTCTCTTTTCCTCCTGGGCTTGGTGCGTAATCTTCACCCAGGGGAGGCCAGACAAAAAGAAATTGTTCCAAGTCTGGTTTCTCTGGGGCAACAGGAGCAGATGGTAGGTGTGTGACCAGGCTTATGGCTGGCTGCTCTTTTTGGCACATACTTGCCAAGTCAGTGAAGCCAGATGAAGGAAGGAAGGAGCCTACATTGAGAGTCAGATCTCTCAAGAGCTTATAGCTTAAATATATGTGTGTATGTATATATACATATAAATTTATTTTGTTAAATATTTCTCAATTACATATAAAAATTTTTAACATTTCATTTTTTAAAATTTTGAGTTCCAAATTCTCTCCCTCCCTCCCATGTCACTCCTTGAGAAGGCAAACAGTATGATATCAATTATACATGTGAAGTCATGCAGAACATATTTCCATATTATATACAAAAGAAAACGCAAAAAAGCCCCAAGAAAAATATAGCTTTTTAAAAAAGCCTTCTCCAGTCTGTACTCAGAGTTCATCAATTCTCTCTCTGGAGGTATTTTTTATCACATGTCCTTTGGAATTATCTTGGATCATTGATTACGATAGCTAAGTCTTTCCCAGTTGTTTATCACTAGAATATTGCTATCACCATGTATAATGTTCTGCTGCTTCTCTTTACCTCATTTTGCATCAGTTCATATAAATCTTCTCAGGTGTTTTCAGAAAGCATCCTACTCATCATTTCTTAGAGCAGAGTAATATTCATCACAATCGTACTACAACTTGTTCAGCCAATTTCCAGTTCTTTGCTACCACAAAAAGAGCTGCAATAAATATTTCTGTGCAAATAGTTCCTTTTCCTTTTTTTTCAACCTCTTTGGGATACAGACCTAGTAGTGGGTCTAAGCTGGGCATGGTTCCAAATTGCTCTCCAGAATACTTGCATTAATTCCCAACTCCACCAACAGTGCATTAGTCATCCAATTTTTCCACATCCCCTCCAATATCCATCATTTTTCTTTGCTTTCATATTAGCCAGTCTGATAGGTGTGAAGTGGTGCCTCAGAGTTGTTTTAATTTTCCTTTCTCTAAAAATCAGTAGTGATTTAGAGCTTTTTTATATGACTATAAATAGGTTTGATTTCTTCTTCTGAAAACTGCCTATTCATATTCTTTGACCATTTATTAATTGGGGAATGGCTAGCTTCCAGTAATAGTGATCATACTTAACATTTGCATAGAGACTTTTAAGTTTGCATTGTACCTTTGGTTAGTCCCTTATCTCACTTCATCTTCACAAAAACCCTAGGAGGTAGGGGCTATTATTATCTCCATTTTACAAATGAAGAAACTGAGGCTGAAAGGATCACATGCCTAGGGTCCCACAGCTAATAATAATAGTAATTAAATTTACATAGTACTTACTGTGTGCCAGGCATTGTGCTAAGTGTTTATAGTTAATACTTCACTGAACCTCACAACAATTCTAGGAGGTAGGTGCTATCATTATCCTCATTTTATAGATGGGGAAACTGAGGCAAACTGAGGTTTGTTTGCTTTTTTTAAGTGACTTGCCCAGGGTCGCATAGCTATTAGGTGTCTGAGTCTGACTCCAAGCCCCTAAGAGCTATCCATTTCACCACCTTGCTGAGAGATCCTGAGGGTCAGTTCAGTGAGGTGTGCTTAAGGGAAAACTGTTGTCTCATTTCCCAAGCACTTTCCAGCAGGCCCAACACAGTGGAATCCATTGATCACTTCATAGAAAGATTACCTGTATTGTGGCTCTATGCTAAGTTTTTGATCAGTATTTTAGAGTGGTTCCTATTTTGTCTTACAGTTGACAACTAAGACCTCAACCCTGACATCACTTGAGCATCCAGTGTCCCAATGGCACCAGCACTTTCTCTTCCTTGTGTATTGAGCAGATGTAATCTAGCTCCTCATTAGCTGTAGTAGATCATTCAGTAAGAATTTATTAAGCACCTACTTGTATGCCTGACACTGGGTTAAGATTCAGGAGAGGGGCAAATCTATCCCCAAGCATTCCCAGCATATATTGACCTCTATTTTGAAGAATAAGAAAATAAAGATTCTTTTAGCTTGAAAAGTCTTCCTTAGGAGAGGCTACATGGTATGATGAATGAGGAGTTGTCCTTGGAGCCCGGAAGAGGTGGGTTCAGGCTGAACCTCTGACTCGTATTGTCTACATGACAGTTGGCAGATATGTTAATATCTCAGTGCCTTAGACCAGAGGCATCACACTTGTGCCAGGAAAACTTCTGGGCAAATGTAATTGAGCAGTGTTTAACAAAATAAATAAAATTACAGTACAATATAGAACATGTTCATTTGTTTTCTAGCAGCGATCTGTTTCTATTTGTGTTTGGCAGTGCTACCTTAGGCTACACTCTACAACTGGAAGTTGCAAAGAGGGTGCCACCGTGCAGTGGCCAAGGGAGTTCCTCCCCCAGGGGAGGTATTTGAAGGGATGCCGCATAGAAGTATTCGACTTCTATTTGGCCTCAGATGGCAGAACCAAAAGCAATGATTAAAGCAGCAATGAGGCAGATTTGAAGCTTAGTAGCAAGAAAAACTTCCTAATGATTAGAGCTGTCCCACAGGAAATACTGGTTCTTGAGAGGAAGAGGGTTCCCCCTTCCTGCAGAACCATTTGTCAGGCTAGTTCCTTTGGGGTATGGGCTGATCTAGGTGACTGTCAAGGTCCTTGCTGCTCTCAGATGCTGTGATTCTCAGTGACTCCCAGGGCTTCTGCTCCTCAGGTTTCTCTATCTCGCCCACCAGTGACCACCCCAGAAATGATTCACACTATGTCACCTTGCATGCACATGCAAGCATGGTATTTGGAATATCCCAAGTCCTGTTGCTAAGACACATACAGTGGTATGTAACCTCTGTCCTTCGGCTTGTTTTCTCTCTCTCCAGCTGTTACCAGTGGGACCAATGTGCCTTCCTAACAGGATGAGATCTGTTGACTCATTTGAGAAAGGGACCCCAAGACACCTGGCCTAAAACATTGTACTTTGTAGTTAGCTTTTGATTCTCTGGGCGAACGCTGATCTATTTTAACCCAAAGGACATTTCACATGACTCTGAGGACCCTCTTCTCTAATCCACCTTGAGGGTCCATATTTGATTTCATCTCTGCCATACCAAAACAGTTTAACCAAAGAACATATAGGAAGAGGGTAGCAAAAAGTAAAGTGCATCATCAGTAAGAATTATAGGAATCCATACTTTAAAGAGACATAAATAAAAGATGAAAGCAAGGCCAAGTGATGGGAATGAACACTAATGCATACCACAGTTCTGTAAAAACAAGCTGGGTACCCCATTAGGTGATAATCTCCTTGAGGGCTAGGAAAACATTTTCTCTTTCTTTGTGTCTCCGGTGATTCCCAGAGTGCCTGAAACATAGAAAGTGATTAATTGAATGCTGCAGACAACAAAAGGAATTTTTCTTTAAAGCTTTGTTAGGGGAAAGAGACGGGAGCAAAGAAGGGATAGGAGTGTTTTTCAAGAGGGATGGAATTATTGATAATGAGAAGGCTAAACTACTCAACTGTTATCTTGCTTCTGTTTTCTCTCTTAAGGAACATGGTTTGGGGTATGGGAAAGATGAAAGAAAAATGGTTAATAAGGCCTAGAAACTAAAGATAAGTGAGGAGATAGTAAGAAAGAATCCAGAGACCTTCAAGTTAACAGGCCAGAGCTAACTATATCCTGACATACTGAAGGGAGAAAAAACTGATGAATGTGACGACCCAAACATTGTCAGATAATGGAAGAGGCGCTTCAGGACTAGAGAAGGGCAAATGCCTTGGAAGAGGTCAGAGACTAAAGCGTAGGCCTTTTGAGTTTGATTTCTACTCACTGCAAAATTCAAAAACACATTATCTCAAGGATTTCTGAGATTTTATTTGGAAAGGAAAACTGTAATAACCGGAAGCTAAAGTGGCTTTATCAAGAACAGGTTGTACTGGATTATCTCCATTTCCTCCTTCATTAGGCTAACCAGCTTGACAGATCAGAGGAATGTCATAGATGTTAGATTAAACCTGAGCATTTGACGAAATCTCTCAACTTTTCCTAGAAGTTAATTGGGAGAGATGTGGCCTACAGAAGAGATGGTAGAGTTGGGTGGTACAGATCAGTGGGTAACCATTAATGTCTCTGGGTCATCTTGATAGGAACCCTAATTATGACTTTAACCCTACTTTTGTCCTTGACCCTTTCCTGTTTCATATTTTTACCAATGATTTGAACAAATTCAAAGAAGGCATGGTTGCTTGTCGAATTTGCAAGTGGCAGAAAGCTAAGGTTAGCTGATTCACTGGATGGTCAACATGATGCAGGGTTAGATTTAATTAAGGGGAATATTAATAGATAGACCTGTTATATAACACTGGAATTCCAGAAATAAACTGTATAGTATAGGATGGAGCAGACCTGGCTAGGTAAGAGTTTATGTGAAAAAGAGCCAGGCGTCTTGGAGATGACAGTCCAAGGTCAGTATGAGTCAGAGGTTTGTTGCAGTAGGAAAAAGGAAGAAAGAAAAACTAACCTTGACATAGACTGCATTAAGGGAGGCATAATTTCTAGGACAAGGGAGATGTTCTCTGCTCTTGGCAGACCACATCTCTAGAGTCCTGGAATTGGTTCTGGATGCCACCTTTTGTTGCCAAGGTAGTGCTCATCCAGAAAAGGATGACCTTGATGGTGAGAGAACTTGTAACCATGCCATCTGAAGATTAATTGAAGGAATTGGGGGGTATGAATCCCAGAGAAGAAAAGGCCAATGACATTATGGCTGTTTTCATCTGTCTTGATGGCTGTCGTTGTCAAACTGGCTGGATAAAGTAGGTCTTCTTGGGTCCAAAGGGCAGAACTAGAAGCGGTGACAAGAAGTTACAGGGAGATCAGTTCAAGTTCTTTTTCCTGATCTTTGTGGCGTGCCTTGTAGAAGGGGCTTCAAGTCCAGCTCACAGGGGAGAGATATCAGCCCCAAAGTAGCAACAGTGTCTCTGAAATGCAGTCTCCAGATCCTTTTGTGTTGACAGGTTTAACCACATAGGCCAAAGGAAGGATTTGAGAGTTGTTTATCCCTAATAGAGAAGAGCCTGCCCATCCTAAATGAGGTGGACTGATGGGACAGAGCATGGCCAATGATGTGACTGCTGGCCTTATTGGCGTTTTTGGTAAAAATAAACAGAAGCCTTGAACACTGCGGCTCTGGAGTCAGTGCCTGTCACAAGCTCTACATAATTTGGAGGGAAAAATGCAGGGGAGGCCTATGGACAACAACTTTCCATTCTAAGAAAGAAAAAAACCACAGTGTTCTACAATTGCCCAGGTTTCTCTCACCAAAGTCTCTGGGTATGTTAAGCAAAAATATTTTTAGTTTCTTAGCTAGGGAACAGAATCTTCCTTTCAACTCAGGTTTTAGTACACCTGTCTTTGGAAGAACCAATACTAATATTCATGGAAGAGGAGCTGATTTGGGTGACACTTGTCCATTTCAGCGTTGGGCTAGTTTAACCATGTAAGCAAGTCTTGACTTAGAAACACCTTATGCCACAGATACAGATCAACAAGGTCAGTGAGGTTGACCTCTATTCCTGGCAGAATCTGAGAATATATTATTAAAAACACTCTGACTCAGTCTTAGAGAGTCGCCTAGGGTGTTAACGTTGCATGACTTGTCCGTGGCTGCATCGCTTGTATGTTTCAGCGCCAAAGCTTGAACCTCTTATTCCTGATTTCAAAGACCCGTTAGCCTTTCTCCCACACTCTGTTATTTAGTGTATTATATAGTGGTTCATGATTTAATCATTTCATATTATCTTTTTTTATTCTTTATAAGGCATGACTTTTGCAGAGAGTAGATATAGCAAGGAAGGAAAGCATGCATGGTGAAATGTGGGCAAGGACCAGAGTTCCAATCTCACCTCTAGATGCTTATTACCTTTGCGACTTTAAGTCAAGTCACTTAACCACTCTGAGCCTGTTTTTCCTTCTGTCCATTAAGAGTGTTGGACTAGGTAGATTCTGTGACCCATTTTAGCTCCAGGATCCCAAGAGATCAATAAAAAGTTGTTTTCTTCAGGTTGTTCTAAGTCCATAATCCTGAGGGTGTAGCAGCTTGGGCTAAACAAAATGCAGCTGTGAGTCATTCATTATCTGGTGAGCTTGATTAGTGAATGTGTTTGATCCCTTGCATCAAGTTTGGGGATAAGAGATATCTGAATAACAACCTAAGTTCAGTTTCACTCAGCCTGCCTCTGCTGAAGGAATGTTTCTCATTGGCTGGTGGAGCCCATGCTCCTGCCATCTTGGAGTTATGCAAGTTGCTCATTTTCAGTATGTTTGTGTGTCTGATTAGTAAGAGGCTCAAACAGTTTTGTGATGATGCCGCATATTTGGGGGCTAATTATGAGCCCTCATACTTTCAAATTGGAGCAATACCAGATGGTGGGATCTATAATGAATAGAAAGACTCAATAAGATTGACAGGTGTGATGCCGATTATTTTTGTTTCTTTAAGTTGGGAAACAATTTGTTTGAATTTATAATTGATGATTTTCTGTATCCAAACTTGCTAGGAATCAAGAAGATGATTGCTTTCTTCTCCCAATTTTTTAGGTTGGGGGAACCTGGGGATAATACTCCCCCTGGACACAGCCTTGGGGATTTCCATGAGCATTCTTAGAGTCTGGATACCAAATTCTTCCCTCAGTTTTTTATGCCTAACTTGGGCAAGAATTGTGCAAGAGAAGAATCCGAATCTTTCAGGTTGCTCATGAGTAGGAATGTCATGAGTTATTCAAACTTCCAGCCACATCCCCATCTCTCCCTGATCCCTGCTCCCCACATACATTTTGTTTACCGTTGAGAGTAATTGATGATAAACTATGGAGTTTCAGAGAGCGGTGCAGGAGGCCAGTGCTGCTATGGAGTCTCTGCTCTCCCTATAGCAGATTTCCTTTTTTGGGGAAGATCAAGATTGTACCGAGGTCTCTCTTACTGTGTACTGGCAAAGGGAGAGGGGGAGAGGATCTCCCTAATGACATCATGGGGACCGCTGTCTTTTCCCAGCACCAGGCTGACCCCTCTGTTTTAGTACATGTTTGCTTCCCTGTTCCTGCTTCACTTTGGGGGTCATAGACAATTGGTCATGAAGACGGCATGTTTAGGAATTTATGATATTTGGAGGGGTTATTTATGCAGGCCCTAATTCTATTAGAGGACTCAGGTAAAAAGCCCTCCGAAGATAAATGAATACCATCTGTATTACTGGGGCCTGCCTGGATAACTTTCCTTGGTAAATGTGATTTTGGAGATTTTCATTTTTTCCCCTCCAAAAGTTCACCCACCCCTGCTGCTGCTCGTTCATCATCATACATTATAACCTTCCATCTGAGCTTCCACATTGGGGCAAGCTCTGGAAATGATTAGCCTGTAGCAAATCAACTTTGGGGGTTTGTTTCTTCCAACTTCACCTCCTCTTTGACTGCTTATCTATGATATACAACACCCCACTTGTCATGTATAAAAATCCTAGGATTTTTAAAAAGGTTCGGGCTGGGGGGGATGTCACCTGGGTGTTGTGGTTAGGGCAGAATGCAGTTTGGTGCCATGTAAATATCGCTGAACCTGGAGTCACAGAATTTCAGATTTAGACCTGGAAAGGAACTTGAAGGTCACCAAGTTCAGCCTCCTCACTTACAGCTGAGCAAACTGTGGCCCAGGATTGCAGATTCTAAATGTCTGAATCAGTGTGTGAACCCAGGTCTTCCTGCCCCTGCCCCTGACCAGTTGATGCTGCTGCTAAGCACAAATCCTGGATCTTCTATTAGCTACCAACACAAACTTGGGGAACGCATTTTTCATTCCCTTATCTGTAAAGGGAGGGGGTTTCCACTAACTTCCAGCCTAGATCTCCCAACATTGCAGCCTTGCTTGTGTGAGTGAGTGCAAAGATGGACCTGTGTGAAATCAGGCTTGGCTGAGGGGGTGCAGAATATTGTACTTTATTGGAAAAAGCAGAAATGACCTTAATGTTCCCTGCTTTGTTCTGCATTTTCTCCTGGGTGCCAATCTAGCAAATAGCTTTCCATGGAAAGGAAATAGAAATTTACAAGGACATCATCAATTTCCTTCAGGTAGCCAGAGTCAGAGTGGCCATTGGGATGAACTGTAGAGAGATCCAGCTGTCATCCACAGGGAGCCTGGGCTCAGTGAGGGGTATACCATTAAGATAAAGACCCCTTAGTGAAAGAAAGCTTCACAAGAGGAGAAACTGCCTCTGGTGTGTGTCTCTCGCTTCCAGGACACTAGGACACCGTTTAGCCTGGATGCAGGGGCAGTCATTTGCTAAATGATTAAATGGCCTGAAAGAATAAATGTGGCTTCTTAAAGGGTCTGATTTCCACCTAAGGAGGGAGTCTTCCTCAGGGGATCTACCACTCAGTGGTTGAGATAGAGGAGCTCTGTGGGCAACAAGTGTAACAACTGCTTTGTAATGAGTGGTAGGGCGGAGTAGCAAAAATCTTGCTAGTCTCAGAGAGAGGAGACACCCGGTTTGAATGCCACATTTTCATACCTAGTTGAAATATAAGTATTTCATACTTATACATGTATTTATTACATCAAATGACTGAATCTCTCTTATCCTCTGTTTCCCCATGTGTAAAATGAGAACAAATAATATGCAATGTTTACTTCACGTCCCTGGGCCTTATTATCTCATGTATGAAGTAAGGGGGATTGGACAAGTTGGCCTCCTAGGTTCCGTCTAGATTTAGACCTTGGATCCTTTGAGGATCCTGAGCAGGACCTCATAGTGTTATGCTCCCCTGTCAGTCCCATATTAATTTATACAATCATGTCTTCTTCCTCAGGCCTCTCTGCTGATGGTGGTGCCAAGAGACAGGAGCATCTTTCCCGATTTTCGATGCCTGATCTGAGCAAAGACTCAGGGATGAACGTCTCAGAGAAACTGAGCAACATGGGGACCCTGAACTCGTCCATGCAGTTCCGCAGCGCAGAGTCCGTCCGCAGCCTCCTGTCTGCCCAGCAGTACCAGGACATGGAGAGCAATCTCCACCAGCTGTCTACCCCTATCAGATACAGGGACCTGCAGTCTCGAGGGAGGATGCACCAAAGCTTCGACCTCGATGGGGGCATATCCAGCAGCAAGCTGCCAGGCCAGGATGGAGCCCGGATCCAGCCGATGAGCGAACGTACCCGCCGGCGGGCAAGCCCCCGGGATGACACGCGCCGCTTTCGGCCCCACCGCTCCCGGCGCTCCCGCAGATCTCGGTCTGACAACGCCCTCCATCTGGCCAGCGAGAGGGAGGCCATCTGCCGGTTGAAAGAGCGGCCCCCACTGAGAGCCCGGGAGGACTATGACCAGTTCATGCATCAGAGGAGCTACAGAGAGAGCCTGGAGCAGGGGTCCCGCCGGGAACTCTACGGCCAGTGCCCGCGGACTGTCTCCGACCTGGCTTTGCAGAATGCCTTTGGGGAACGCTGGGGACCCTACTTTGCCGAATACGACTGGTGCTCCACCTGCTCCTCCTCTTCTGAGTCCGACAACGAGGGCTATTTCCTAGGGGAGCCTATCCCCCAACCGGCCCGTCTGCGGTACGTCACCAGTGAGGAGCTTCTGCACAAGTACGGCTCCTACGGTGTCCCCAAATCCTCCACGTTGGGGGGTAGAGGACAGTTGCACAGCCGGAAAAGACAGAAGAGCAAAAACTGCGTTATATCTTAATGTCCACCCTGCAGCAGGCAGGAGCTGAGAATGTAAATCCATACACTTGCACTGTTTTCGAATTTAAAGCGCTTTTACCTTGTTTGTCACTAAAGGCCCTGACAGCTGAGACGGAGGCAAGGTTAGGGATCGGCTTCTAGAGATAGTCACGGTTCTTGGCATGGTGAATATTTTTTTTTGCACATCTCACTTTGGAAACACTTCGGACTGTCCCTTTGTCTGAGTGCTTGTGTTCCTTTCTCTCCAGTTCTGTGTTCAGTTACCACACTTTAGCAAATTATTTACTCCCCGGCTTCTCTTACTATCTCACTTTTTAGGACTTTTTTTTTCTTCCAGTAAGTGATTTGTTTATCAGCCAGTACCCAAGACTAAGTTATTTACATGTCCATTGTAAATGCAATGTAAATGAGAGTTCTGATAAAAATATTTTTGTATTTTGTAATATCAGAGGAATTTCTATATCGTAGGACTCAGTGGGAAATTGCATGAACAGCCAGCATTGTTAAGTAGAATTAAAAGATGGTTTCAGGCCATCAGGTTTTTCTTTCCCTTTTTAGATTTCTATATAAAATTTGTTATATATCAGTGAGACATTTTTTTCAAAGGAGTATATACATATATATTGTGTGTATATAAGCACATACACACAAACATACAGTTTGACTCTCTGTGGCTGGAAACTAAAAACTACAGCAAAAACAGCATAGAGACACAAAGCATTTAATGCTTCATTCCATCTAAAGGAGTCTACAGGGTTTATTTACCGAAGTCTGCTCACACCCTCAGTAGAAATTGCTTTCTATCCAGCGATAGTCATTTTTGAAAATTGCAACTGTAACTTTCACCAATTTCAGAAGCTAGCCAGTGTCAGTGAAGTCCAATGAGAAAAGCCATCTACATTGGGGACATTGAGGTTGCTTCACATTGATCTATTCCTTGGGGAATTTTTTTAAAGTGTCCGTGGTTCCATTGTGTGGTGTCTGCATGGCCCTGTTCTGAGTGTGGTGCTGGTGTTTCCTGGATTATGTTATCTGCTTTCCTTGACCAAGGCAGAGGGAGGACTGCCGTCATAGATAGACAACCCAGTACCCTTAAAGCAAATGAATTATAACTTGGGGAGCTCAAGTCAAAAGGAAATTCTAGCAGGTGGGACAGAGTTTGAGGTGATTTGTTCTTTCTGGGTTGTTCACCAAAGGGCAAGGTAAATTGTGAACAGGAAGCAGGTCAAAGGTAGAAATTTTATGGACATTAATTAGAGAGAACAGAGAGGAGACAAGTGTTTTCCAGTTAACTGAGATTCTGTCGGAAGTATTGCTTCCCTTGTCTCTCTCTGGCTTCAGTGAGGAAATGTAAGGGTACCTCTCCAAAAAAAGTGCCCAGTTTAGGAAATCTTCAGTAGTCAAGATATCTGACTCACCTCAACAGGCCAAGGTAACTGGGGTTAATGTAGAAAGCCTACTAATCCCATTGGCTTATAAAAAGAGAAACCACTGAGAAGGAGGATTTCCAACTCTAAGGTTAGGTTGAAAGGCAAGGAGTATGCATTTACTTAAAGACGGCATTTGGGCTTGTGTTGTCTACCTTAATGCTAATTTTCCTACTTTGATTCTATTAAAAAAAAAAAAAAAACCACGGAGAAGCGCCTATATCGCTTCTACTCCTTTCTCATCCTTCATTGATTATGGCAGTTAAGATAATCCACCAGAAAACTGACCTTAAGTGAGACCTATGTTTAAATGTGTTACACTTTGTATCTCATTGGTAACTGGCCTTGGTGGGGAGCACGTGATGATTTTCCAGTATAGTACATGCCTTTTCTTAGTGTTTTTCTTTTTATTAAGAGGAAGTGATAAGCAGATTTTCAGATCCCATCCTAAATGGGTCTGAGGGAAGGAAGGCTTTAAAGGAAATATATATATATATATATGGCATTCAATGCAGGATATATGAAAATAATTTGCTTTTCAGGTATAAATAGAACATTTGTCATTGTCACTGATTTAAAAAAAAAAAAAAGCAATGCAGATGTTGGTCGTGGCAGTTTCCCGCATGCTATGTTTCATATCTAAGCGCTTTGTTAATTATCTGAGCCTCTGGAGAATTAAGTGTTATGTTTGTATAATAAGTTTGTAAACTGCTTGGCAAACTGATTAAGAAATAATCTGCAACCCCACTCTACTAAGTGGCAGGTTTCTGGTAGAAAGATATAATGTATTTAAACTTTTGATCTCATGAAGGGAACGAAAAGGAATTTTGAAAAGAGGAGAATTGAATGGTTATAGAACTGCTGAGAAGTTGTCTCCTATGTCCCCCATTCCAGAAAAAAGAATCTCTCTCTATAACATTGCTTCCTAACAGCCCTTCAAAGTATCCTACTTCCCTTGCCAAAACAAGGCTTTAATTGCTCCATGTCCACTGAAGACGAAATTGACATCCATTAATTATCCCAAAGGGACAAGGCAAAAGAAGAGGTCATCCCCATAAGGCCTTTGTTCTCCCACATCCACCTTGGTTCCATTATTTTATCTAAAGGTCCAGGTAAGGGTCAACTAGGTTGGTCTGTTCTGCGATCATGGACAGCACCCCCAGCTTTAGCAGACCACTTTCCCCCAAAATGCCACCAGTGATACAAGGAAGTAAGGTAACTGAGGGGAAAGTAGAGAAATCCTTCCCATTATTTCACCATTACTAGAAAAATAAGTCAAAGTAAATGTCCTCTGAAAAGCCAGGGAATCGCTGATAGATCATCATCACATATGAAGCCACCAGCCCACTAACAAGTAAGTATTTAACTTTCATCTACTTGATTCCTCTAGGCAGTTTCTCCTTTCTCTTAAGTAGGTAGAGGGAGAATTTGGGATCCTTGGTTGAGTGACTCTTTTAAAGATCTGTAATTCCAACAATGTGGGCAGTCCCTCTACCAGTGCTGCTGAAGTTCCTCTATAACTTAGTCTTTGGGAGAAGGTAGGACCGCATATTTTCTCTTTTCTTTGAGAAAAGGTTTGGCTGAGACATTCATCATCCTTGAGACAACTCTATAGAGATTCCCTCACCGTTTAGCTTGCTGGTTCCTCAGACAGTAGATATGGGCCATCCCTGTGTTCAAACCCAGGACTTTCCCAGCTTGGCAGGACCTCCCAGGACATACTTTCCACTTGTACATACTTTAAAAACTCAGAGTCACTAACACAACTGGGTAAGAGACTGAGGTAGGGCTTCTGTGGAGATCAGACATCATGATCATCTCTAAATATCGGTTGAAGGGATCCTGCATCTGAGCCCTATCCCTAGACTCCTTATAGACAGACCTATTTATACTTGAAAGGGCATTTAGCCATGGATGGATAGGTTTCAGTCTGCATTACAGGAGGGAGAGCATATAACTAAGATCAAAGATCTCTCCAAGGGAATTCACTTTGAGACATTGCCTCTCATTTCACTTCCCTCTTTACACGTCAGTTTCATTCATTCACCCTTGGTACTGATCTCTTCTGTCTTATGCATACTTCAGATATGAAATTAGGTTCACATTCTTATGCAGATGAATTCTGTGACAAAGGAATTGACCTTTTCTGAAACCATCTAAACAGTGAGACTCTCAAAGCAATTGTCTCAATAGATATAGCTGTAGCAGAGTCTCAAGTTTTGGAAGAGCCAGAGAGTTTGCCCAACTAGATGAAGATTTTAAAAAATCAGTATACTTGAAATAATCAACCAACCTCCCAGGTCATGGTGGGAGAGTAAAAGTTACAGAATGCAACCAAACTGCTGTAGAACAAGGGGTGAGAGATTTCAATTATCTTTGCTATCTTGTTATTATGATTCTAGATGGTCTATCTTTCTCATGTGGCAGAATTTACCTTTCCTGGTGCACTTAGTGGTCATTTATTCACACACCCTTTTGTTGTGCATTCACAGAATCACAGAACTTTAGAATTGAAGGGGCCTTCAGAGACCATAACCCAAATTATACCCCCAAAAACTCCCCTCTGAAAGACCCAACAAGTGATTTTCCATCTTCTACCAGAAGATTTTTAAAAAAGGAAAATTCAGTTTCTGGGGTCACCAATTCCAGTATTGGACAGCTTAAATGATAGGAAATCAGTCCTGATCTCAAGCCTAAGTTGGTCATTTTTCATCTTCTACCCATTATTCCTATTCCTTCCCTGAGGGTAGGAGTCAGAGAGAAGAGGCAAATTTACCACCTTGAGTCTAACTGTCTATTGAGCTACTCACTCCTGGAATGGCCATTGAAAGTGAGAGGATGGGGAAATATCAGTAATTCCTGGCTCCCAGCCTATCAGTGGGCAGGGCAAAGTGTCTCCTGTTCTCAGTTGCTTATCTCCATCTTTTTGTACCTCACATCTTTGTGCACCCCCATTCATCAGCCTAAGGTATCCTTCATCTTTCTACTCTGAGACCCAGAAGCAGTTGTCTTTCTTCCTTCTATGTCCCTGCAATAAAATAAGATGTGCTGACAAAAATATTCCCAGAATCTCCCTGTTCTCTAGTCAAAGTGGCCATAGTGAGTCCATCATATTAAGTGCTCATAACTCGTGAGCTGAAAGGAGCACAAAAGCTACCGAGAGAGGAATCTGCAATGAGGGCATTTTCAAGCAAGCCTAGGGGATCATGACTTTCTACGCCTCTCCATAAAAACTACTTGGATGCCCTCTTCTTTTCTTGTGTTTATTGTCAACTTGTACAAACAAACCTTCTCTTGCCTCTTATTTCCTTTTTATGATGATGCATTGTGACTCTTCTAATTCCTTTCTCGGATAAGAAAATAAGATGAGGAATAAGCGCCATGAGAAAAATGTGCTGGTTGTATTTTCTCATCATCCAGGAATTGAAAAGAATGCTCTGTCTCCCAGAAGCACAAGTCTCCCAAGGCAGAGTAGAGAATTGAGACAATTACTTGGATCATTCAGATCCCCAAAGTTACTGCTGTATCTTACCTTTAGCCGATTGAGGATGACATTTGAATTTAGGGGATTCCTTGCCCACATGCAAGTCAAAAGTATTGTAAGTCAGTTTCAAATGATGTCTTTCTGGGATGCTTTTGTTCAAGCCACATAAGACTCAGCTATGAAGGAAACTTTCAACTCGGGTTGGGAACCAACCAGCTGTCCACTTTCCTTGATGATCAATAGGGCCTACAACTAGTCAGGGTGATTAGTTAAAAGCAGTTATCCAAGTTGGAGGAATTAGATTTCTTTTCCATTTCCTAATAAAATTCAGATTAGTAACTCTAATCCACAAAAAAATCCCATAAAACATGACATTGTTAGGAGGCATAATGTTTAATAAACATATTTCCTGCTGACAAAACTAGATTTCACAGAGTGGGGGAAGGGGGGAGGGTGGGGGAATGTTTGTAGTGTTAGGAAAATATTTCTGTGATTTAGAGGCCAACCTATAGGATAGAATGGTGTTTTGTTACCCAGGGTGGGGGATGCAGGGAATTGATGGGTTGATTAGGGCAAATTTGATATGGTCACTGCCCTTGTTGAATGTTGAAAGGTAGACTCTGGATTTGGTGTCAGGGGACTGGGTTCAAATCCTCACTTCACTGCTCACTGCATTATGTGGCAAATCACTTTTCTGGCCTTTTTTGGCTTAAGCTAAATTACCTCTGAGGTCCCTTCCCAGTCTGCATGGATGATCCTATGTGCAAACATGCTACATGGGCCATCAGTCAGTCTCTTTGTATCAGGAAAATGATTCAAGTATGCTTAACATTTGAGAAGGTCAGCTTCCTCAGAAAAACTAACTCATTCTCAGCAACGACCTTTTCCTTCTACACATGTGGTCTGTTCCGCAGCCACCAGACCCTTTTACCGTAGTCAGTGGGACCCTAGCCACAAGTGCCCCCAGCTCGGTTGTATTTTAAGGAATATAAAGTCTCCATCTTCTTTAACCAATTATGACTTTGGCCTTTTTCCCATCCTAAACACACACACATTCCTTCATGTTAAAGGATTGTTTTTTCTCTCTCCTACTTTGATTTCAAGGGCGCAAACAAAACCTCAAAGAGACCAAGTAGGTGAAGTGGGCCTGAGTCCGTGTTGTTGAGTCAAAGATTGCCAAGCTCTTTGTTAAAGAATGTGCATTGGGCCTTTGGTGTGGGCTGTCTGCCAGAGACCGTTTGAACATTTTGCTTGAGATCTGTGCCCTGTAAAATGGATATAACGTTTTACCAATGTCTGTAATACATTTGTAAACTTCCAATAAAATTTGAATCAAAGAAACAATGCCATCTTTCCCCATATACCACAGTTTTTCCAGATTACTGCCATAAAGGGTGCCTTTGAGCATTGTGACCAAGAAGAGGAGGACCCATGTCAATGGACAAGACCTACTTTGTAAGTTGAGCAATGAATTGTTTCTTAAGTGCCTGCGATGTGCCAGGCACTGAGCTAGTCTTTGGGGATACAAGTGGAAGAAATAAAACAATCCCTACTCACAAGTTGCTTACAGCCTGATGAGAGAGACCACAAATACATATAGCAAAAATATAAAGTTAATAAATACAAATATATACAGATTAGTTAAATACAAAGTAGTTAAGGAGGGGAGGGCCCTAGAAATCGAGTCAAGAAAGGCTTCATGGAGAAGATGGTGCCTGAGCAGTATTTTAAAGAGAATGACTATATGACATAGAGGTAGGATGTGTGTGCATTCCATCATAGACACAGACATGAGAGATGATGCCATAAGTGAGGAGCAGAGGCCAGTATCACTAAATTCCATATCGCCAAAGGGAGAACAATATCTGACGAGGCAGGAAGAGTGGGTTGAGACCAGGTTACATACATTTGAAAACAAAATAGAGGCATTTATGTTTTATTGCAGTGGTAATAGGAAGTCAATGGAGTTAGTTGAGTTGAGAAGTTATATGGTCAGAGCTGCATTTAAGGAAAAATACTCTGACCAATTAAAGGCATTTCGTCCTTGATGTTTCTTTATTTTAGGGAAGTGGGGCAATTCTTGAAACTGAGTTATGTTCAGGCATACAAGTTTTCATTTCTAATCATCTGTGCTTTCTATGGAATGGGCTAATGCCATAAATAATCCCAAAGAATATTCGCTTTAGAAATTGAGTCTGTGTGTGTTTAAATAAGGAGATTTGTTATTTATTATATAATTATATAAGTTATTGTTTGTTTAGGCTGGTGTCACATGGGAAACTTGGTGTGGGATTAAGATTTAATTGTAGTGCATTGGGTCAGGGTTAGTCCCATTATGCATGGGAATTACTTATTATGTATTTTAGCTGTACACTACATAAGCATTTAAAAAAAAACTGGTTTGACTACTTAGTTTACTCCTTTAATCTTATTCTCCTGAACAAGACAATTGTTCAATTGTTACTTCAGCCCAAGGCATATGATCTATATGAATAGACGCTGAGTTGTTGAGCACAGGATGGGGCACTATGAAGAATGTATATATTAGTCAATTTCTTTTGGTGTCTTTGTTCCATTCTTATTTTTAGAAAATGGTATTAAGAGAGTACCTAATTGTTATCAAGACAAGAATACAGAAAATTGGATTTTATTGGTGGCTGGTCAAAGTGTTTTTTCTCCTTTGGAGGGAAGACAGTGAGGGTTGTGATGAGCAGTTTGGGGGAGATCTCCACTGGAGACAGGAGCACCTTTGGGCAACTATCTTCTGTATATGAAGGAAATCAACAAGCATTTGTTAAGTATTATATGTCAGGCACTGTGCTAAGCACCAGAAATACAAATACAAGCGGGACAAAGCATGGCATATCTTCGAGAAGTTTATACTCAAACGGGGAAAGATAACACAAAAGGAAAGTGAAAGGAGCAAGGCTTGGGAGGGTGAGAGATAGGCTTGTGAAGGCATAGTGGAAAACATCCATAGAGTCAGGAGGAGAATTCAAGAAAGGAATGAAGATATAGTTGCTCTGGGCATGTTCCTTAGAGGAGGATTGTTGTTGCTGTGTTTGTCCTTTGTTCTCGAAGAGGACCATGACACCAAGATGGTGACATGACTTGCAGTTGACTTTGATTTGAGTGATGGAGGGCTGTGCAAGGTCACCAACCTCACTTTCTCCCCCTGAGTCATCTGGGTCTAGTGACCTGATATTCATCAGGATGACTGGAAATGGCCCAGGAGGCCTTAGAGGAGGAACTGACCAGTCAGAGGGAGGAGCTGTGGGAGTGGAGTGTACTTCCAGTGTGAGAAGGTCAGGGGTGATGGAGTGAGCTTTCATGGTGAAGAGATTGAAAAGGCAGAATAAAATTCCAGGATGAGAAGGCAGTTATATACAGGTTAGTTGGAAAGTCAAGAGTGGAGAGATGGTGACCACTGATGATGGATCAGTGCTGAAAATCCTAATGTGTTCTAAAGGTTGTACTTGCAAGAAATGAAATTCTTGCATTGAATTGCCCCCTACCAAAGGAAAACAAGCCTGTATTTCATGATTGGTAGCATTGAGAGCTACCTGTATTGACTAACCATGTCTTCTCTACCCAGAAGAATACAAAATATGAGTATCTTTTTCTCTTTTTCCTTAGGCCTCAGTTAAGAAATACATAATATTTCTAGCTCAACTCCAATCCTGTTTTGGGAGAAAATCTAGTTGGAATATTGATTAACATTAGAAGACCAATGGTAAATGATTCCCAGTTGAGGTTATGTGGTATGTTAGAGTATGACAAATATGAAATCTTCCTTTTAGAATTCATGACACTCCATAGAGGATTATGCTGTCTTCCCCCAAGTTTCTCAATATTAAATTTGCTAATTGATTATAATGCTTTAAATGATTATCATGTACTATGTATAGATATATCTATATGTATATCTATAGATATAGATACACCTACATATACACGCACACAACTCTTTAAAGAAGGGAGAAGGATAGATGGTGAAACTCAGTAGCCAATCAAATTTCACAATCCCAAAGAAACAGAGAATCACTTATTCCAGGCTTCCTCATTCATGGTTACACTCTGTCAACCTAGACAAATCGCTTTTTCTCAAGGAGCCTGTAGTCCTTTATATCTGTAATGACAGTGCTGTGAATAGCACTGAGGAAGAAATCAATTCAGTTCAAGCCTTTAGTTTGCCTTTTCAATATCCATCACTGTGTAAGGTTCTGGGGATACAAAGATACATAGGGAAATAATCCCTGCCTTCATGTAAGCAAGCATTTTAAGCTTCTTATTATGTGCTGAGAGCTGGTCATTCAAAGAAAAAGCAAAAATAGTCCTTGCCCACAAGAGGATTACATTGTCCTAGAGGAAGCAATACAGAAATAAATACCTAATTTCTTCAAAGTAATTTTGGCAAATAATACCAACAGTGTGGCATTAGGAGATCCCTAATAGAAGAGGGGCTACTTGAGTTGAGCCTTAAAGGGAGTTAGGAATTTCAAGAGGCTGAGGTCAGGGAGGAGAGCACTCCCCACATAGAAGACAATATAAGAATGTCCAAAGACCTTGTTTCTCAAATATGCATCTCACCAGTGTGGATCTGTTACATAATGAGTTTCTTATGGTCTTACCAGAAAAACATATTTCGAAATGCAGACTTAATCTGAGATGCCCCAATACGTAACCAAGAAGAGTGCATCAGAAGATATGATAGATAAAATATCCAAAAAATAAACAGGGTGAGAGTTTAAGGGGGAAATAGTTAAGTTATTAAGTGATAGTTAATCATAAGCAGCAGGAGACAAGATATTTTAATAGCTTCCTCAGTAAAAATACCAGTGGGTACATGTTCCCATTGGAAGATTTGCCTGCATGCCGATGCAGGAGACAAAGCTGATCATCACCCTTAAAGCTAGAAATCAGATGAGAAGCCCCAGATAGTGAGATTAATGCCCCTAGATCTATCTTCTCAACAGCAGAAGATGGTGGAACTGGATGATCTGGAACTTAAACGTGACCTAAATAAGGAAACAGAGCTCTGAGAGGTTATCTATATGTATTCACAAAAAGATGATATTGGTATTGGAGTCAAGATGGTAGACTAAAGTCAGGGACTCACAAGAGCTCTCCCAAATTCCTCTCCAAATAATGTTTAAGATATCACCTTAAAACAAATTATGGAGTGACAGAACTATCAAAAGGAGGGGATGAAACAATTTTCTAGTACAAGATAACTTAAAAGGTTGGTATGAAAGGCCTGTCTCACTGGGGTAAGATTAGAGTGCAGACTTTGGGGGCAACTGAATTCATGGCAGCACTTTCCACAGCTCACAGCCACAGACTATAAGAGGGTTGTACACCTGGTCAAAAGAAAATTATAATGAACACTTTGATAGTACTGGGAGCAGGACTCTATTGCATTGCCCATTTGCAGTTCCCAGTCAGAGTTCCAGGGCAAGGAGGAGAATTACCAGGAGTGGGGATCCGGGTTGTAGTTCCAGGGTGAAAAACAGTGCTTGTGGTCACTCACAGGCCACAGCATAGACCAGGAAACCAGTGACCACACCTCTTTTTATCTCATACCACCTTGGAAGAACTGAGAACTTGCAGCACTCTCCATGCCCAGAATCAGCTCTGAAAATAGTAGCATGAAAAATCTGAAGCTTAGAACAGTGCACATCTCCACCCCAGGAATAGAACCCAACTTTAACATAAAAGTCAAGAAAGAGGGTAGGAAAATGAAAAAACAATAAAAAAAGAACCTGACCATAATAAGCTACTATGGTCACAGGGAGGATCAAAACACAAACCCAGAACAAAATCAAAGCAGCTACATGCAAAGGCCTCAGAGAAAAATGTGAATTAGTCTCAGGTCCTGGAAGGGCTCAAAAATGATTTTAAAAATCCAATAAGAGAAGCAGAGAAAATGGGAAAACAAAAGAGATGGATACAAGAAAATCATGAAAAAAAAAGAGTCAAAAGCTTGGTAAAGGAGACACCAAAAATACTAAAGAAAATAGCACCTTAAAAAACAGAATAGGGCAAAGGATAAAACGGGCACAAAAATCCACTAGAGAGAAGAACTTCTTCTAAAGTAAAATGGACAAATGAGAAAGGAGCTACAAAAGCTCAATGAAGAAAATAATTCCATAAAAATTAGAATTGGCCAAATGGAAGCTAATGACTCCAAGACAGCAAGGAGTAATAAAACAAAATCAAAAGGATGAAAAAATAGAAGAAAATATATCTCATTGGAAAAAACAACTTACCTAAAATAGTTTCAGGAAAGATAATTGAAGAATTATTGAACTGCTTGATAGCTATGATCAAAAAAGAGCCAAGACATCATATTTCAAGAAACTATAAAGGAAATTGCCCTAATAGTCTAGAACCAGAAGGTAATGTAGATATTGAAAGAATATACCAATCTATCACCTCCTGAAACAGATACCAAAATAAAAACTCACAGGAATATTATGAACAAATTCCAGAGCTCTTGGGTCAAGAAGAAAATATTGCAAGCAGCCAGAAAGAATTCAGATATGGAGCCAGTCAATATAATATAAGATTTAGCACTTTTTACATTAAAGGATTGGGGGCTTGGAATATCATAGTCCAGAACCAGAGGGCAAAGAAGCTAGGATTACAATCAGGAATTACCTACCTAGCAAAACAGGGAGAAAAATGGACATTTAATGAAGACTTTCAAGCATTCCCCATGAAAAGACCAAAGTTGAATAGAAAATTTGACTTTAAAATACAAGACTCAAGAGAAATATAACAAGGTAAACAAGAAAGAGAAAACATAAGGGATTCAATAAGGTTAAACTCTTTACAACCCTACATGGAAAGGTGATACTTTTAACATTTAAGAATTATCATTATTAGGGCAGTGAGAAGGAGTGTATATAGAGTACATGAATAGAAGTTGACTACAATAAAATTAAGGGATGAGAAAAAGAAATGCACTGGGAGAAGGGGAAAGGAATAAGTAGACAGAGGTAAATTATCACACATTAAAGGGGCATGAAAGGGATTTTACAGGAACAGGAAAATGGTGAGGGGCAAGGCTTGAACTTTACTCTTATTGGAATTGGGTCAAAGAGGGAATAACATAAACAATCAGTTGAGTATAGAAATCTATCTAACCCTACAGGGAAGTAGGAGGGAAGAGAGACAAGAGGAAGGATGATAGAAGTGAAGGCAACTTGAGGGAGACAGTGGTCAGAAGCAAAACACTTTTGAGGAGGAATAGGACAAAAGAAGAGAGAAGTATAAATGGAGGTAGGAGGAACAGGATGAGGGGAAATACACAGCAAACATAACTGTGAATAGGAGTAGAATAAACTCAGTCATAATGCGGAAGGGGATTAAAAACCAGAATCAGACAGTATGGTGTTTACATGAAACACACTTGAAGCAAACAGACATACAGAGTAAAGGTAAGGCACTGGAGCAGAATCTATTATACTTCAAGTGAAGTAAAAATAGCAGGGGCAGAGTCATAAGCTCAAAGCAAAAGCAGAAATAGATCTAATTGAGAGATAAGGGAAAAAAACTACATTTTTCTGAAAGCTAACATAGACCATGAAGTAATATAAATGCTAAACTCATGTGCATCAAATAATCTAACCTCCAAATTCTTAAAGGGAAAGTTAAATGAGTTACAGGAAGAAATAGACAGCATAACTATGCTAGTGGGAAATCTCAACTTTCCCCATTCAGAACTAGATAAATATAACCAAAAAATAAAAAAGAAAGAATTTACAGAGCTAAATAGAATTTTAGAAATGTTAGATATGATAAACCTCTGGAGAATATTGAATGGGAATATAAAGGAATATACCTTTTTCTTAGTGGTATATGGCACCTACACAAAAATTGACCATGTGTTAAGCATAAAAACCTCACATACAAATGCAGAAAAGCACAAATATTAAATGAAAGGCCACATACCAAGATTTATGGGATGCGTCCATAGCAGTACCTGAGGGAAATTCATGTGTCTAAAAGCTTGCCTCAGTAAAACAGAGAAAAAGCAAATCAAAGAGTTGGACATGCAATTATAAAATAATTTGAAAAGGAATAAATTAAATCCCCAATTAAACACCAAAGTATTATTAAACCATTGGTTATTTGTATATTTTTGAGAACATTAAAAGCTTTTATTCTCTTTTTTTTATTTAAATTTATTTATTTAAGTTTTCAACATTCATTTCCACAAAATTTTGGGTTCCAAATTTTCTCCCCATTTCTCCCCTCTCCCCACCCCAAAATGCCGAGCATTCTAATTACCCCATCACCAATCTGCCCTCCCTTCTAACATCCCTCCCTTCCCTTATCCCCATCTTCTCTTTTGTCCTGAAGGGCAAGACAAATTTCTACCTGTATTTCTCATTTCCTAGTTGTATGCAAAAACGATACTCAACAGTTGTTCCTAAAACTTTGAGATACAACTTCTCTTCCTCCCTCCCTCTCCACCCATCCCCTTTGGGAAGGCAAGCAATTCAATATAGGCCATATCTGTGTAGTTTTGCAAATGACTTCCATAATAGTCATGTTGTGTAAGACTAACTATATTTCCCTCCATCCTATCCTGCCCCCCATTTCTTCTGCTCTCTCTTTTGGCCCTGTGCCTCCCCAAGAGTGTTGACTTCTAATTGCTCCCTCCTCCCACTGCCCTCCCTTCCATCATCCCCCCACCCTGCTTATCCCATTCTCCCCCACTTTCCTATATTGTAAGATAGGTTTTCATACCAAAATGAGTGTGCATTTTATTCCTTCCTTTAGTTGAATGTGATGAGAGTAAGCTTCATGTTTTATCTCTCACCTCCCCGCTTTTTCCCTCCACTGAAAAGTCTTTTACTTGCCTCTTTTGAGAGATAATTTGCCCCATTCATTCCATTTCTCCCTTTCTTCTCACAATATATTTCTCTCTCACCCCTTAATTTCCTTTTTTTAAGATATGATCCCATCTATTCAATTCACCCTGTGCTCTCTGTCTCTGTCTGTGTGTGTGTGTGTGTGTGTGTGTGTGTGTGTAAAATCCCACCAACTACCCAGATACTGAAAAAAGTTTCAAGAGTTACAAATTTTGTCTTTTCATATAGGAATATAAACAGTTCAACTTTAATAAATCCCTTATGATTTTCCTTTCCTGTTTACCTTTTCATGCTTCTCTTGATTCTTGTGTTTGAAAGTCAAATTTTCTTTTCAGCTCTGGTCTTTTCATCAAGAATGCTTGAAAGTCCTCTATTTCATTGAAAGACCATTTTTTCCCCTGAAGTATTATACACAGTTTTGCTGGATAGGTGATTCTTGGTTTTAGTCCTAGTTCCTTTGACTCCTGGAATATCATATCCCAAGCCCCTCAACCCCTTAATATAGAAGCTGCTAGATCTTGTGTTATCCTGACTGTATTTCCACAATATTTGAATTGTTTCTTTCTAGCTGCTTGCAATATTTTTTCCTTGACCTGGAAATTCTGGAATTTGGCCACAATGTTCCTAGGAGTTTCTCTTTTTGGATCTCTTTCAGGAGGTGATCAGTGGATTCTTTCAATATTAATTTTGCCCCCTGGTTCTAGAATCTCAGGGCAGTTTTCCTTGATAACTTCATGAAAGATGATATCTAAGCTCTTTTTTGATCTTGGCTTTCAGGTAGTCCCATAATTTTTAAATTGTCTCTCCTGGATCTATTTTCCAGGTCAGTTGTTTTTCCAATGAGATGTTTCACATTATGTTCCATTTTTTTCATTCTTTTGGTTTTGTTTTGTGATTTCTTGGTTTCTCATAAATTCATTAGCCTCCATCTGTTCCATTCTAATCTTTAAAGAACTGTTATCTTTAGTGAGCTTTTGAACCTCTTTTTCCATTTGGCTAATTCTGCTTTTGAAAGCATTCTTCTCCTCACTGGCTTTTTGAACCTCTTTTGCCAGTTGAGTGAGCCTATTTTTCAAGGTGTTATTTTCTTCAGCATTTTTTTGGGTCTCCTTTAGCAAGTGGTTGACTTGCTTTTCATGCTTTTCTTGCATCTCTCTCATTTCTCTTCTCAATTTTTCTTCCACCTCTCTTAGTTGATTTTCAAAACCCTTTTTGGGCTTTTCCATGGCCTGAGACCATTGAATATTTATTTTGGATGTTTGGGATACAGAAGCCTTGACTTTTATGTCTTTCCCTGATGGTAAGCATTGTTCTTCCTCATCTTAAAGGATGGGAGAAGATATCTGTTCACCAAGAAAGTAATCTTCTATAGTCTTATTTTTTTCCCCTTTTGGGGGCATTTTCCAAACCAGTTACCTAACTTTTGGGTCCTTTGTCAAGAGTAGGGTATACTCTGGGAATCTGTAAGATTTCAGTTCCTCCTAGGTGGCACAATCAAGCACATACACTGATCTGGGAGCAGGAAGAGATTTTTGTGCCCAGAATCTTAGCAGATACCTCTCCACAGCCACCTGGCCTCCAGTTCCCAAGTCAGCACTAGGGCTGATTTTCAGATAAGCTGCAGGGGCAGGGCTGCCATTCAGTGTGAGATAAAGATCAGCTGCTGCAGGGCCTCTACACAGGGCTGAAGTAAGAATGGGCTGCTCAGTGCCCCCAGGGGTTTTATGATCCAACAATGGATGCAGGCTGCTGTAGAGGCTGCTATGGGAACTGCTGCCTTCCTGATATGGCCTCTGTGGCCACTGCCTGAGGCCAGAGCTATGGAAAGGCCCTTCTCCCTTCCTGGCCAGCTGAAAAAACCCCATCACTGACTTTTGGCACCTGTGGGTTGAGGGATCTGCAAACCTGCTGCTGCTGCAACTGGGGCTGCTGCGACTGGGGATTCTACAACTGGAGATTCCGCCCATGAGGTGTCCTCCTCCCAGAGCCACACCATGCTGCGCAGTCAAGGCTGGGCTGGGCTCTGCTCCACATCCAGTGCAACAGATGTTTCCCATGGGCCTTTCAGGTCATCCTGGGCTGGAAATCTCCTCCCCTCTGTTCTCCACTTTTGCTGCTCCAGAATTTTCTGTTTCTATTTTTTAGAGAAAGAAAAACAAATTGCCAATGTCAAAAATGAAAAGGTGAATTCTCTAATGAACATGAAATTGAAGCAATTATTCAGAGATATTTTGTCCAATTATATGCTAACAAATATAACAACATAAGCAAAATGGATGAACGCTGACAAAACATAAATTTCCCAGATCAACAGAAGAAAGAGAATATTTGAATAACCCTATCTTAGAAAAAGAAATTGAACAAGCCATCAATGAGCTCCTGAAGAAAAAGTCACCAGGACAAGATGGATTCACAACTGAATTCTACCAAATATTTAAAGTGTAATTCATTCTAATGCTATATAAACTATTTGGGGAAATAAACAACGGAGTCTTACTAAATTCCTTTTATAACATGAATATTATGTTGATACCTAAACCAGAAAGAGCAAAAAACACAATAAGAAAACTATAGATTAATTTCCCTAATGAATATTGATGTAAAAATGTTAAATAAAATACCCACAAGGAGATTACAACAATATATCACAAAGATCATACACTATGACCAGATAGGATTTATATCAGCAATACAGTGCTAGTTCAAAATTAGGAAAACTATCAGCATAATTGACCACTGTTGATCTTCAGTCATTGCAGTCATGTCCAACTCTTCATGACCCCATTTGAGGTTTTCTTGGTAAAAATACTGGAGTGGTTTGACATTTCCTTCTCCAGTTCATTTTGTATAATAACAAAAATCATATGGTTATTTAATAGATGTGGGAAAATTTTTTGACATAATACATCACTCCTTTCTAATTTTAAAAAAAAACTAGAATGCATAGGAATAAATGAACTTTTTCTAAAAACAATAAGCAGTATTTATCTAAAACCATCAGCAAGCATTATCTGTAATGGTGATAAGCTAGAAGCTTTCCCAATAAGATCAGGGGTGGAACAAGGAGGCTCATTATACCACTATTATTTAATATAGTACTAGAAATTCTAGCCATAGAAATAAGAGAACAAAAAGAAATTGGAGGATTTAGAATATGCAATGAGGAAACAAACCTATGACTCTTTGCAGATGATGCAATGATATGCTTAGAGAATTCTAGAAAATCAACTAAAAACTAATAGAAATAATTAACATTTTTTGCAAAGCAGCAGGATATAAAAACCCACATAAATCACCAGCATCTCTATATTACCGACAAAGTTCAATAGTAAGAGATTGAAAGAGAAATTACATTTAAAATAACTCTAGATAATATAAAATACTTGAGAGTCTACCTACCAAGACAAATCCAGGAACTATATGAACACCATTTTAAAATACTTTTTGCACAAATAAAGTCATATCTAAGCAACTGAAAAATAATAATTACTCATGGTTAGGCCAAGTCAATGTAATAAAAATGACAATTCTACCAAAATTAATTTGTTGTTCAGTGCCATACCAATCAAAAAATATTCAAAAAAATATTTTATAGAGTTAGAAAAAATAATAACAAAATTCATCTGGAAGAAGAAAAGATCAAGAATATCAAAGAAATCAGTTTTTTTTAATGTGAAAGTGGATTAGTCGTAATAGATCTCAAACTGTGTTATAAAGTGATAATCATCAAAATAATCTGGTACTGGCTAATAATAGGGTGGTGAATTAGTGGAACATATTAGATACACAATACAGAGTAGAATATGACCAGAGTAATCCAGTGTTTGATAGATACAAAGATCCAAGTGTTGGGGGTAAGAACTCATCATTTAACAAAATTTGCTAGGAAAACTGGAAAGCAGTATGGCAGAAACTAGGTACCAACCAACATCTCACACACTATATGCTCAGATACGGTCAAAATGAGTTTATGATTTAGACATAAAGAGTGATACCATAGGAAAATTAGGGAAGCATGGAATAGTTTACCTATCACAACTATGAATAAGGGAAGAATGCATGGTCAAACAAGAGATAGTATTATGGAATGTAAAATGGATAATTTTGATTATATTAAATTAAGAAGGATTTGTAAAAAAAAAAAAAAAAAAACAACAACCCAATGCAGCCAAGAGAAAAAGGAAAGGAAAAACTGAGGGGAGAGAAGATTTTCAGCAAACTTCTCTGGTAAAGACTTCATTTCTCAACTATATGGAGAACCAAATCAAAATTATAAGAATATGTCATTCCAAAATGATAAATTGCTGAAAATTATGAATGAGCAGTATTCAAATTAAGACATCAAAATGTATATTTATGTATGTATGTATGTATAAATGCATATACACATTCTCTAAGTCATTATTGATTAGAGAAATGCAAATTAAAACAACTCTGAGGTACCACATTACACTTATCAGATTGACTAATATGACAAAAGGAAAATGAATGTTGGAGGGGATGTGGGATGTGGATGTAGGAAAAAAGACACTAACACACTGTTGGTGGAGTTGTGAACCAACCAACCATTCTGGAGAGCAATTTGGAATTTTGCTCAAAGGGCTATAAAACTGTGTATGCCCTTTGAACCAACAATGCCACTGTAAGTCTATATTCCAAGGAGATTTGTTTTAAAAAGAAAAATGACCTATTTGTACAAAACTATTTTATAGCAGCTTTCTTTGTGGTGGCAAAGAATTAGAAATTATGGGAATACCCATCAATTGAGGAATGGTTGAAAAAATTGTGGTAAAATATTGTGATGGAATACTATTATGCTATAAGAAATTACTTACAGAATGTTTTTAGAAAAACTGAGAAAGAATTATTTGAACTGATGTAAAGTGAGCAGAACCAGGAGAATATTTATAGTAACAGCAATATTGTATGATGATCTACTATGAATGACATAGCTCTTCTTAGTAATAAAATGATCCAAGATAATTTCAAAGGACTTACAATGAACCATCTCCAGAGAAAAAACTGAGTCTGAATGAAGATCAAAACATATTGCTTTTACTTTATTTTTCTTGGGGTTTTTTTATCTGTTTTCTTTCACATAATGATTAACATGGAAATGTGTTTTGAATAACTGCACATGTATAACCTATATTAAATTGTTTGCCTTCTCAATGACAAGGAGGAAAAGGGGGAAGGGAGAATATTTGGAATACAACAACATTTTTAAGGTTAAAATTTTACATGTAATTGAAAAATTAATTTCTAAGAAGGTGACATTCGGTATAGAAAACTAATTGACACTTAATTTAGAACGCTTGTGATGGAGAAAAATCAGTAGATTTCAAGAGATCAGTAGATTAGTGTTTCTTAGAGTCATATTTCTGCATTCAGCTCACTTTGCACTGTATTAATATGGATCTCACTGTTTTACCAGATATGTTCATTTCTTCCTTTCTGTTCTTCTCCTAACTCCTGGAGCCCCAAAATTTGTCTTTTGCTCCCTACATTTTTTTACTGCATCTATGATTTCATAGGTATAGGCAATGATCAAAGTCATTCCCTCTACCAGTCCATGTTAATACCTTGTCTGAAATTTTGACACTTAGAAAAGTTGTTTTCATTGTCCATATGAATTTATCTCCTGTATCATCAGCGTCTATCTCTGAACCAATGGTTTCATCAGCCACTGCAGTCCAGGGTCACTATCTGAACTTGTCTCTTCAGAATTTTGTGTTGCCATAGTGGGTCAGGGGAAGCCTGTGACTTTCCCCTGCCATCCTCATCACCAGTTCTTCAAGGTACACAAAGTACAACTGTAAGCAAAAGCTCAAAGTCCAAGTTTTTATTTGCTGTTCGACTGCTTTTCAGTCATATCTGACTCTCTGTGACCCCATTCGGTGTTTTCTTGGCAAAGATACTGGAGTGGTTTGCCATGTCCATTTCCAGCTCATTTTATAGATAAGGAACTGAGGCAAACAGAATTAAGTGGCTTACCCAGGGCCACACAGCTGGCAAGTGTCTGAGGACAGATTTGAACTTGGGAAGAGGAGTTTTCCAAATCCAAGTGTGACACCCTATCTTCTGTTGCCCCTTAGAAGCTCGAGACTTACATAAGTCAATTGAAGCTTTGCTATGGCAAAGTCCTGTAAATTGAGGGAAATAAAGAAATTTGGGAACAATAAGGGAAGCGGGAAATGATTTTTCCTACTTACAGAAACACATCCATGTGTATGTCCAACACTTCTTTGGCCCCAGAAGTCCTAAACATGCCACTCAAAATTTCAATCCTGTCCCTGCCCTCAAGAAGTTTATATTCTATATTATTGTTTTATCTATATCTTCTCTTCTTCCCTTTTGGACTTTATCCCATATTAGACATCTACACTCGGACTCAACAAATGCCACCCTGAAATTCATCATTACCCTCCCGCTTCTCACACCTGGTTTTTCTCACAACTTCTCCATTTTCTTAAAGGCACTAGCATTCTTTCCATAATCCAAGTTAACGACCTCAGACCATACTTCATTTCTCTCACTCCCTCAACTGCCACATTCAGTCAGTTGCCAAGTGCTATCAGATATGCTGTTTATGTCTTTCCCCCTCCTCTTCATGCCCATCATTTCTCTGGTTTTAGAATTCACTTGATTGCAGGCCCACGTTGGCCTCTTACCTTGTCTGTTGAAATTATTTTCTAATCTGTATACTACCTGCTTCTCTAAAGGCTTCTTCCCCTATTCTAATCTATGCATCACAGTCAAAGTAATCTTTCTAAAACAAAGCACTGGTCAACATCTTTCCTTCAACTCAATGAAACAAACATCACAAAATCCACCAAATTAGATCAGATAAAGAGTAGTTATAATACAGGAAAGAGAGTAGTGGATATACCTAGAAACTCACTGCAGAAAAAATTCAGGGTAATAAAACTCATGGCTTCCGATGTCTATAAACAAATGCCTGAAGTAGGGGGAAGGAAGAGAAGAAGGGAATTGTAAAAAAAAAAAAAAAATGGAATGTGGCTATGACTAATTTAGATGTGATGTAGGGAACTGACCAAAGGAATTTCCTGATCAACTTGATGAGCTCACAGGGTAATGAGACTTTGGGACTTTTGAAAGCATTTTCCTTACCAAGTAGGGTGAACTACAGATCCTAATGCAAAGAGCTAAATTTTCTATCACTGGGATTTGGTGCAATGAGGCCCATGACTGGAATAGGACTCCAGGAGGCCTATCATTCAATTCTATCATTACAAAAATATACTCATGTAAAGACATCCAGTAAATGTGATGAAGGGCATGTGAGTGGAGATCAGTAGAGATAGACACAGACATGGTATTTTCCTCAGAGTACACCAGAGACCACTTGGACAGAAGGAAGTAAATGACTTCAGGAATACCACAAGCCTGGCTCCAAAACTTGGATCTCCGGGAGGAACTTTGGCTCTTTGGACATCTGGTGGAGATCTTTATTCCAGATATTTGCAATTTTTTAACTTGCCTTAATAATAGTTTCATTCTTTAAGAGTTGGAGAAACCAGTGTGGAATACTATTATTATGAATATAACTCTGGAAAACAGAAAGGAAATGGTTACTGAGGAAGAAATAAATAGGAATTATGTGTGTGGGTGGGGATAGGGAGCAGATTAACCTTATTCCATCTTGGAATTTGTGATGGAGAATGAATAGAGCCAAGTATTTTCTCTTATACACCCTAGATTTTAGAAGAATGTAAAAAGTTCAAAGAAAGGATAGATAGAATTCTCTAGACTAAAACTCTATAAAAGAAGTTAGCTTAGAGGAGTTAGAAAACTCAAGGATGAAATTCTGAAGATAGAAGCAATTCCAAAGAAAAGGGAGAACTTATTTTAAAAGACAGCTGCATAGGAAACTCATCAGCCAACTTGGATTTTAACATAGAGGGGTTGATCAAGGTATGATTAACTTTAATAAGCTCAAAACTTGAGAGGTTTGTGCCCATTGGTGCCTCATTAGAGGACTAAGGATATCTCCAGAATATGTCTCAGTTCCTGGGATTGATCCATGGACAAACTGATTGGCTCACATTCCTTTTGAATTGATGTTGTGAGAGAAAGAAGACATCTTTGGTTCTTGCCTATAAAAATGAGACTCTCTATTGGACTTAGGTTCTCTTTTTGATGATTTCACCTTGTCTGTGAATCAAAAGAGGGAAACAGATCTGAGAAGACCTGGTCTTGTGGAGGAGAGATACCTCCCATGGGAGGTTGTAATTGTTGTCTTGAGTCCAAGGCACAAAGGAGTTATATGAGCTTCATACAGCCTGAGGGGAAAGGTCTTAACTCCAGCCTAGGAGGGAAAGCACCATAAGCTCTTAACTATATGGCTGACTAAAGAGAACAGCTATGTTACAAGCCAACAAGCATTGATTAAGCACTTACTGTGTGCCAGGCTCTGCACTAAGCAATGGGAATACAGATACAACAGGAGTTTCCATTCTAATGGGAAAACATAACACATAAAAAGGGAGCTGAAAAGATGGGTTGGGAGAAGGAAATGAATGGAGGTCCCCAACTCTGGAGCATGGTAAAGTCCAGAGAGTTAGAATTAGAATGAAGACATGTCTAACATGGACATTCTCCTTAAAATGGAGATTCCAGGAGGAACCAGTCAATCAGAGGGAGGAGCCACAGAGGCAGAGGGTACTTCCAATATGAGAAGTCCAGGAGGAAATGAAACTTCCACGGTAAGGAGATTTTGTGGCATATTGGAGAAAATTTGGAGAGTCAGGAATACAACCTTGTACAAGAGCAGAGATCCTGAGCTCTAGCTTTCTGGAAGAATGTCAAGAGTTACTTAATCCTAGCCTTCTGGAGAGTTGGAGAGACTAAAGCCATAGTATGGTGTAGAAAAGGACATGGAATTCATTATCCATTGTTACTGTATGTTATTCAGACAGGGTGGGTGTGATGGGAAGGGAATTACTTATCTAGCACCCCAAAATATATTTTCCTTGTTGAGGAACCCAAGCCCTTATGTAGTAGAATGAGACCTGCATGCATCTCTGGGGGGAAAGGGAATTTACCAGGATGGCAGAGTGCTGCTTTCTAACACTTCCTAATTTGTTTCCCTTCATAGGGAATCTAATACACAGTGTGCTGCTATATCTGGAGGATATCATGTGACCTTGTGGAAAATGGGGCTCATTGGAATACCCAGAAGTTGCCCCACTCATAAATCTGTTTTCCTTTTGAAAGAAATCCAAGCCATAGGGTGGCACTACAAATCCACAAGTCTGAGGCGGGGAAGGAAGGTACAGAATGGTGAGGAAATGAGATTCCTTAGAAGGGAGAATTATATTGATCGTTCATTCTCTATTATGCATCCTTTATGGGTTTTCTGCATCGTTCATGGGCTTTGTTCATTGTTCATGGGTCCATTTGCATTTTCCAAGGACTGGCATAAAGGTTGTCCTACACATAACGTATAAGTTCTTACCTTGAGTGCTTGTATAGGATCTTTGAATCCTCATTATAACATCTATAGAGACCTAGACACAAACTATATGCAAGTTTATTTAGAGATTTCTCAGCATAAATTCTTGGTGAGGGAATAACAAAAAATAAAGTGATATTTTGGTTTGTCCCTGGGATCCATGCCAGGCCAGATCTTGGGGTGCTAGACCATGGGTGACATTAAAAAGCACATATAGAAGATGGAAGAAAGAGCAAATTACAGAGTGAATCCAGAAGAATGACCCAGTCCTATAAGGATAGTTTCAAGAGTGCTCAACCTCAGAATGAGTTGAGGTTGGCAAAGAAAGCTAAGGACAATAAAATATGTCCTTTTATTATTTTGGACAACATAGGAGGATGAAAGAAGGCACCAGAATTAGTGAGTAGATGGGATAATTATAAATGAGGGCAGAGAGAAAGTCCCCCAGCTGCTCAACTGGTATTTTGCTTCTGTTTTCTCTGCCAAAGAGAAAGGATAGGACAGAACAAAAGGGGCCACTAGGGAATAGAAATCCAGCACACGTAAGGAAATCATAAGATAGGACCCAGTCACTCTTGATGAGTTCAATTCATTAGACTCTGAGGAACTATGTCCTAGGTTTTTATAAGAAACCTTAGCTGTGATGGGTGAGCCACTGTCAATGTTTGTCAAAAGAACATGGAGAAAAGGAGATGCTACAGGATTAAGGAAAGGCAAGTGTTCTCTCTCTTTTTTAAAAAATGGGGAGGGAGGAATAGAGTGAATTCTGTCAACTACAGACTAGTGAGCTTGACTTGGATTCCTGTCAGAATGCTACTGCTGAAATTCAAGAAGCCCTCATTAGCAAGTTTTAGGGAGTACTGAGTAAAGCGAATGGCAATCACGAAGCACCAACTGGCTTCCTCAGGGTTGGGTCAGGTTAGATTTGACTCCTAGTTTGGCAGAGCTACTATGCAGGCAAATCAAAGGAATGAGGTAGAAATAGTTTACAAAGTGTTTAGAAAAGTGCTTGAAAGGTCTTCATGTTATCCTTGTGGCAAAAGTGGAGACATGGGGAGTAGACATAACACAATTAAGTGGATTTGAAACTGGCTGAAATGCCACTCACTATCATCTTTGGATCTCCTCCGTTGACTCTGGTCAAAAATGCTGGTGGAGAAGAGACTTTCTCTCCCTCCTCTTTCCCCAGTGATTGTCTCCTAGAGATTGTCTGGAGCTTCTCCATCACTAGACTGCCTTGCTATTGGAATGCCAGCTTCTGAACGGGCTTGCTGTTTGATCCAAGCCCTCGCCACAGTACAAGATTGCTTTTCTTCAAAGAATAGTTAAGACCTCATCTTCATTCTTTTGGTGCCCCATTCACACCTTTGATGGAGTTTTTGATTCAATAAAGATGTCTTGGTCTGGTTCATACCCACTCTACCTTTGATGGATTCAGTAACTCCATCAAAGAGGGTGTTCTCACTCAATAAAGGGCATCTGGGTATAGAGGGATGCTCCTTCTACACAAGGAGGCCACATAGGACAGTGGAAAGACAATGAGTTCTAAAGTCTTAGTGGGATTAAATTTATTAAGGTGTAAAAGTGTGCTACAATTTTGGGGACACACTGTATTGAATATGTATTTATATATGTTCCTCTCATTTGTCTGCCCTTATTCTACAACTCCCCCAGAAGAGATTGTAAGCAGAATGGGGTATTGTAATGCACACTATGTTCAGAGGCCTGGGTTCAAATCCTGGCTTTGCTCTTCACATCCTCTGTGATCTCATACAAGTCCCTCATTGCTTCTGGGGCTCAATATTATCAGCTGAGGTCTTAATAATCTCTAGGGTACCTTTCAGATCTAACTGTATGAACCTTGAGGGCAATGACTGTTTAAGTTTAATATTTGCATCCCCACTGCCCAGGATGATGCCTGGCTTGTTAGATGGATGAATGGATGGATGAATGGATGAATGGATGGATGAATGAATGAATGAATGAATGAATGGATGGATGGATGGATGGATAAATGAATGGATGGATGGATGAATGAATGGATGGATTTGGATGGATGGATGGATGAATGGATGGATGAATGGATGAATGGATGGATGGATGAATGAATGAATGAGTGAGTGCCTTTGGATCACATAAAGTAGCTCCTAGCACTTTCAAGGGTTATCAACTGCCAGTGTAAATGCCAAAGCCAAGAGTTCAAGCCATTCGAATTATAATCAGATGGTCTCTGGTATAATAAAGAAAGAGCTGGTGCTAGGAAGTGAAGGTTTAAAAAAATAATCAAAACCATATTGATCTGGAAAATGTTACCCGGGAATAAACTTAATATTAGCAAATGGAATAAATTATCATATTTCCCTGCACCTCTTCCATGGGCCTAGCACTAATGACCACATGGCGTTTACTAGGAAATGTGCTTGAACAGGCAAGAACGGAACCAGGGCACGCTTAGTAGGTAATAAAAATCTACGGCTGAATTAGAAATAAATGAGAAGCTACAATGTCTCATTTAATAAAATCCCCAATGGCAGCCATAACCTAAAAGCTATTACCAAGCAAAGGGATGTTTCTATCCAGAGAGCTAAAAAAAAAAAATCAGCTCAGTTCAAGTGGAGCTTATCAAAAACCCCTCTTCTGTTTCCAACTCTTTCAATTTATTCTATTGCGATTTGAAATTGGAGGCCATTGGCCAGAGGTTTAAAAGCCAGGCTTTTGTAAAGAAACTCATGCTGTCTTCATCATAAGCCATATCAGTCCATCTGGAACTTGGAGGTGTCTCCCACATGTCTGTGGAGAGAAAACATCTCCTATTTCTAGCAGTGCAAAACCTGAAATGTAAAATTAAACTTTGCAGGCCTATGAAAGAGCAGAAAGGATTGCTAAAATACACCGGAAGTCATTACCCTAATTAACCTCAGCTTAGAGGGAAAAAAATGTCAATGCCACTATGTTTCCTCTGTTTCAAGTTAGCCCTGGGCATTCATTCATTCTTTGTTCATTCATTCCACACATAGTGAATGAACCCCACCCCCCCAACACACACACACACACACACACACACACACACACACACACATACACATACTGTGTGCGAGATATTATGGGCAATGCTAAGAAAACAGGGCAAAAGCAAAAGTCCACAGTTTGGTCCTTCCCTCATGGTATTTTTGTTCTAATTCAGGAGCTAAGATGACCAATTGGTCAGCACGTATTTATTAAAAGCTTGCTATATGCCAGGAACTTTAATATGGATATATTAATATTTATATATGTAAATTAATATGTATATATTAAAATGTCATATGCACAACTTACCTTAATACAAAGGAATACTACTAATAGATAGTTGTATATGGTGATGACAAACCAAGTTCTCAGGGAAATCTCTTCCATACTGGTTTTGGCTTTTATTCCCAAAAAGAAATAGAAGCAAGGGTCAGGTATCTCTCTAGAGAGTTCAGAAAATCTATAGTTTCTCCATAGTCAGCCTTAAATGAATAGCTGGATGGATGGATGGATGGATAGATGGATGGACAGATAAACAAATGTTTATTAATGCTCCAATCACTGTGCTAGGCACTGGGGATATAGACATTTTTTAAAGGGAAACTTATTCCCTACTCTTAAGGAATTTAAGTTCTGATTTTGTTGCAGTTCAACTGTTTCAATCATACCTGACTCTCTGTGACCTATTTGGGGTTTCCTTGGCAAAGATTCTGGAGTGGTTTGCCATTTCCTTCTCCAGCTCATTTTATAGATGAGGAAACTGAGGCAAACAGGGAAAGTGACCTGGGGGTGGGGTTACAATACATAGTGGAGTGATGGTCTAGGAAGGAAGTTGTGGTCCAGAAAATCCTAAGGGTGGTTGGTAGAACCCTTAGGGTGTGATTGCCACACTTTCCCTATAGCAAAGGTGGCATTGATTTGATTACTGTTTCTAGAGCAAGAGATGGAAAGGTTAGTACGGCTATGGAAGGGAATACATACAGTATCAGGGAATACAGCAAGATGCCTGCCTTGGATAGGTCTTTGTGACTAGCTAAATAGGATAAAAACCACAATTCCTGTGCCAGATAAGGCCCAGGTCTAAGATGTAGTGGTGTCTCAAAGTCCAAAAATTCTCTTTAATGTAGAAGGAAAAAAATTATGAATATTTAAGTTTGTGTTTTCTGGTTCTTACTGTCTGTGTGCAGCTCACTCTTACTCTAAGACATTGTTTCCTTATCTGCCAAATGTGGAGAAGACCTCCATTGTATAACAAATGCCAATAACAAACCCACTTCTTAGGGAAATCCCTTCCCCCATTGGGTTTTGTCCTTGATGCCCAACAGAATCTTAAGTACTTCACAGGACTTATTAATCCATTAATCAACAATCACTTATTAAATGTTTGCTATGTGTCAAGCTCAGTGTGATGTCCTGGGGATATAATCATAGGCTTTCAACTAAGCACAGAGTGTTCTGCAGGCTGCTATATGTGCAGAGGGAGGGATGACTCCAAAATGGCAGAGAGAATACTCAAGTAATGTTAGGTACCAAAGTCAAGGAAGGAAGGAGTTGGTACTGGTTTCTTGTGAGTGAGATGAGATTTTAGCAAAAAACAAAGACAGAGATCCCAGTCTCAGGGAAATTTTCCCTCTGAAGTCTCTAATTCTAATTACAGGCACAAAAAAAGGCCACACTAGTCCCTGCCCTCAAGGCAACACATAGGTAAATAGGTACAAACAAGTTCTATACTAAGTAAAAGGAAGGTAACCTCAGAAGGAAAAGCTTCCTGTAGAAGGCAGGATCTGAGCCAAGTTTTAAAGGGAGCCAGGGATTCTAAGAGATGGAAAGTAAAGAGGGAGAGCATGTCAGGAATATAGGAGAGTTGTGATAAAGACACAGAGATGCAAGATGTAAGGTATTAGGTACATGAAGCTCATATTATTTCAGTAGAACAGTAAGATGAAATTCTTAAACACTGTGGTGTTAAAACCCTGGGATGGGCCATGGTCAGAATTTGTGCATCCTAAGAGATCTCCAGTTTTAATCATGTTTTCCTATTGTCCCCATTATGTCACAAAATTATTGATGCATTTCAATTTTACATTATCAACATTTACAAATCACTCTAACTTCATGAGGGGTCTCTCATAACGTAAAACTATTTAAAATAAAATCCAGTGGCACCACCTGAAGGTATTTGCAAAATCCCACAACTGCAACATCCCCTCATTTCTCTATTTTTAAAAAATTAACCATCTACTTTCTCTCCCTCTTGCCCACTACTCCACTAATGAAAAAAAAGAGAAAAAGTGTTTCTTGTAACAAATAAGCATTATCAAGCAAAATAAATTCCTTCAGTGACTCTATACTCTGCACCCTAAATCTACAACCTCTTCATAATGGAGAGAGACAGCTAAATGACACAGTGGATAGAGAGCTGCGCCTGTAGTCAGGAAGGCCTGAGCTCAAATGTGACCTTAGACATGTGCTAGCTGTGTGACCTGAGGTAAGTCACGTAACCCTGTTTGCCTCAGTTTCCCCAACTACAAAATGGGGATAATAGCACTTACCTCACAGGGTTATGATGAGGATGTAAATTGCCTAGCACATAGTAGGTGCTATATATATATATATATATATATATATATATATATATATATATATATATATATATTCTCCCTTCTTTAACGAAGAACATTCACAACATCAGTCCTCTGGAGTCATGAATTGTCATCGACTTCCTCCTAGTTCTTACAGTTTTCAAAATTGTTTTTACAGTGTCTTTATCACTGGATAAACTGTTCTCCTAGTTCTGCTTACATCATTCTTGAACAGTTAATAAAATTTCTTGAAATGATTCATCTTTATAATAATGATGTATGAGTGATTTTCTGGGTTCTGCTCATTTTCCCTGGAATCAGGTCACATGAGCCTTTTCATGTCTCTTTGAAATCATTGGTTTCCTCATGTCTTCTGGCACAGTGGGGCTCCATCACATTGCACATCACCAATTCAGCCGTCCTTCAATTGATGAATATTCTCTTATTTCCTAGATTTTTTTGCCCTCCCAAAAAGAATAATTAGAAATATTTTTGCACATTTTCCCTTTTTTGATTTCTTTTGCATATAGGCCCAGCTGTGTAGTTGAGCCAAAGGGTATGCATTATTTAGTAACTTTTTAGGTATAATTCCAAATTACTTCCCAGAATGTTGTGGCCATTAACAGTCATGTGTCATTGGTGGTTTAGGCATTGCTTGCAAGCCAGAGGCCTTTTCTGAAATTCCTTCCAGTCGTAAAACTCCATGAAAGTGAAACAAAGGTGGAGTCTTGGCCAGATTCGTTTCTCAGCTTCCTCTTGGCCAATGGGCCCTGACCTTTGAATATCCCATGACAGTTTCTGTGGACCATTTCCTAATGTCTTTTGGGACAGTTTTTCTCATCCCTTCCTGTGCTGCCCTGCCACTATATCCATTAGCCTCCTGGATGGCAATTTTTCAGTGAATCTACGATATCACAAAAATAGGTATCCCTTCTGATAGAGTGTAGCACCATCGCCTTTGTCCCACATATGTCCTAGGTTGTGTGAAGTTAATGTTTCTTTCCATACAAAGGAAATTCAGATGAACTTATGTGGAAACTTCAATATTTGAATGGATACATGATCTTGTCATTATATATACTCTCTATTCCAGTGTGGGTTATGACCTCTATGTCTGCTCATCCTATGTGATTCTTGCCCATATTTTTATATAATATTTTTTTAGGAGGGGAGAAAGTAGGACACAACACTTTTATTTTGATGTAATTAACAGAAGGCTGAAAAGAATCATAGATTTCGAACTGGAAGCAACTTTAGAGATCCTTTACTCTAACCTCTGTTTTACAGAAGAGGAAACTGAGTTCAGTGAGATTAATTGGCACCAGTATAACACATGGGTTTTCCATCCATTAATCTGACAGGCTAAAAAAAAGAGAATGTGACCTAGGGAGAGGGTATCATGGAAATGTCAGTATCCATAAAGAAAAGAAAGTTCTAGATTGCTTGCCCTCTACATCTTATTAGGAGATTATCTTCTCATAATGTAAAAGTAGGGAGTTTAAGATGTCTAGAAGACATCCAGTTTGAAATATCCAATAAGCAATTGGAGATGTGAATCTGGAAGTTAGCAGAAGGGTTAGACTTAAATAAGTAGATCTGAGAATCATCAGCATGGATAGCATCATTGAATGCATAGGAACTGATGAGATCACCAAGTGAAATAGTCTAGAGGTTAGAAGAGAAAATGGTCCAGAACAGAGCTCTGTGGGACACCCCAGGGGTGAGGCCTTGCTTCAAACTGTAACAGCATTTCTGTGAAATTTCATTGAATTAAGAAAGAGAAAGGAAAGTTTTCTTGTCTCTGTTGTCTTCCAAGGCACAGGAGATGGTTCTGCTCAGGCTGTGGGTTATTATCCAGAAACTGACTCCACTAGTACTTCTCAAATAAAATATGTTAACAAGCATTCATTGACTTCAAATGCAATTTTTTAAATGATAATTTTTTTAAACAAAAAAATGTGTCCTATGAAAAACAGTTGTTCTTCTGGTCAAACCAAATGCTTGTCGGTTCACTCGACTTGCTCTCTGCCCTTCATGTGTCTCATGTGGCATTTTCTTGTGGTCAGTTGCAGAATAAGCTAGTATCCAAGAGGAGTTGTCATTAGTGTCCCACAACCTCAGAACTGGGGGCCAAGGAAAAGAATGTACAATAAAGAAAATGATTTAGATCCATTATCAAGATGTAAAAGTCTGTGTAAGTAAGGAAACCACTGTTTAGAGGGAGAGGCTCAGAGCCAGGAGGAATCTGTATTGGAATCCCACTGTCTGATGATGGGCAAGTCACTTAATTTCACTGACCCTGTTTTCATATCTATAAAATAAGAATAAAATGATCCTCATCACAAACCTCAAAGCACCATATAACTGCCAGCTAGGATTAGCATCATTCTGTTATGTTCAAATGTATTTTAAGACGTTTAGAAGAAAAAAAATGTTGAATCTTATGGAATGGAGAAGGAAATGGCAAACCAATTCAGTATCTTTGCCAAGGGAACCTTGTAGACAGTGCGGTCCACAGGGTCACAAAGAGTGAAACAGGACTGAACAAAAATCTTATAGGAAGACAATGGAATGAGAAATGACAAGAGAGGCTCCCTCCTCAATATTGCCCTCAAAACAGTAGCAGAAACACCCAGAGAGGCGAAACTGTCAGGAATTCTCAAAAGGAAATTGAAAACACTAAAAAGAGATGAACAAACCAAAAATATATGTGTGTAATAAAACCATATTACCGATGAAAAGAAGCAGGTAAAATCGACAGAAGAAAAACGTATGGAAACGACAATAACAACAGCATTTAAAAGCAAAGCTAAACCTGTCTTGAGACACAATAAAATGGATAATAAAGACACTGAGGGAATTAAAGGAAGAAATAAAATTAACTGAAATGAACACAAGAAGAAATACACAGGGAAGTGGATGCAAATAAGGAATTTCCAGGGAAATTGATATTACAACTCCACAACTTAGAACGATTTGGATTTTTTTTATTGCTCCTTTAAGAAGCAGGTTATAAAAACCTTTGAAGTATCAGCTCTTAGGGTCAAGAAACTCCTATCATAAAGTAGGAATGAAGAATTAGCAATTCCTTGTATTGAGTTGTATATAAGAAGGTTACAAGACAATTAATCCTTTCTTGCTTGGGAAGATAGTCATGCGGATGGCAGAGCTGCTGATGGACCTAAGCTTTTTCTCTGCTTTTTTCTTTATGATTGTGAAAGAAAAAAGGAGACACACCCAGAAACCAAAAGACCAAATGGGAGCCACAATGCATCTTTCTTATCCAGAGAGGGAATCAGTTTGTTGGGAAGAGTTGGATCCCACCAGCTCACTCTGGGAGGGGTTCACTGGTACCAGCAGCATCAGAGATCTAGCCATTATCAAATTGTGTTTTACGTTTCAGGTCGAAGTGTGAAAAGAAAAATCTACATTGTCATAGATCAGAGGTTCTCCTTAAGGCAGAATGAAGAAAACCAGCATCAAATTAACCAGTGATTTAAAAAAAAAAAAAATTGTTCACCCTTCCCCCTTTTGTGAATTTTATTTTTTATTTGGAGTCAAATATTTAAACACTTTACGTATATCCAGATGAAGATGAAAAGAGAACAGCATATTAAATTTCCATTTCTTACTGCATTTTTTTAAAGTATATAATAAATTCCACATGTAACTTTTGAAACTGTTCTGTTTGCCTGTGTTTCCTTCTGTTTTCTTCTCAACATTTAAAAAAATGTTTCAATGACCTTCGGGAGGCATCACTACTGCTTACCTTCCTCTCTCCTATGGGCAACGCTGTCGCCTCAAATAATAATCAACAGGAAGGGGGGAAATCACTTTAATAAATAAGCAACAAATCATATAGCAAAATCCATCAATATTTATTAAGCACCTACTATGTGCCAGGATCTGTACTAAGCACTGGGGACACAAAAAGAGCCAAAAGATAGGTGCTGCCTGCAAGGAAGTTACAATGTAATGGAAGAGAGAGCATGCCAATGACGGTGTACAAAGCAAGTTTTGGACTTTGTACAGGATAACCAGAAAATGACTAATAGAGGGAAGGCACTAGAATGAAGGGGCTGGAAAAGGCTTCCTATAAAAGACAGGATCTTAGTTGGGACTTAGAGGATGCCAGGGAAGTCAATAAGGCTGAGTTGAGGAGTGTGAAAAGCAAGGATGAATCCACACAGTGGCAGTATCCAAAACTGATGTCTCCTTCTGCATCGTTTCCATAATCTCTCTGTCAGGAGGGGGTTAGTATGTTTCATTCCTTACAGATCCCCTGGAGACACGGTTGGTCATTGCATCAATCAGATTTCTTAAGTCATTCAAAATTGTGTTTCTTTATGATGTCATTTTTCTGTGTAAATTGCTCTCTTGGTTCCATTTACTTCAGTAGGCATCCTGTCATATTAACCAGAATTCTCTGAAATTGTGTGTTCTTATGGAACAATAGTATTCCATTACATCTATATACCCCAGTAGGTTCAATCATTCTCTAGCTAATAGTTAACCCCACCCCACCCCCCAGCTTCTAGTTCTTCTTTCTTTCTCCCCACCCCACCCCTTTTAATCTCACCTTTGGGATCGGGAAGTTTGTATTGTTTCTGGCTAACCCCTCCCTAGTATTAACCTACCTTTTATGAAACAATGATTAAAAGAAATGTATGGTTAATGACAGAAAAGCTACTTAGTTTGTGTCCATTTACGTTTCTTTAAATTTTATTCTGACTAATTGTCTGCCTATGTTTGTTACATAAATATTGGCAATTAGCACTTAAATTCGCACTTTGGCATACTGTTACACTGATTGATCTCACCTAATCCCTCTATGGGCACAGAGGGCATCCTCACCTGTGTATTGCACACAACTTTTGTCCATAACCTTCTCTAAATCACAGAACATAGATTTACAGATTCAAGATCATCTAATTCAAATTGTGTGTATGTTCATGCATGCATGTGTGTGTGTGTGTGTGTGTGCGCGTCTGTGTGTGTAAACTGGGAGGGTAATAAGGTAAGAGACATTCATGAAATGGAGGTTCTAGGTGTAGCTCAGCAATAGGAGAAAGGGGCAGGGAATGGAGTGGAGGAATGAACTACAAGGGGAAGAAGGCTCTGGACACTAAAGGAAGCTGCTGGATAACATCACAATCCTGGAATGACATTCAAAAAGTCAGGAATGGGGCTAGGAGGAGAACAAAGAGATGAGGTGGGATATTCATGGCTAATCCATGAATCCCCATTCACCTGGTGGCAGCTGCAATTGCAGAATTGGAGGGAAAGAGAGAGAGAGAGAGAGAGAGAGAGAGAGAGAGAGAGAGAGAGAGAGAGAGAGAGAGAGAGAGAGAGTACAAATACATATACATATATACACATATATATTTGTGTTATCTGTATATATACATATAGTGTGTTTGTATAGATATGCATATACAGGATATAATATATACACATACCTAAGATATATATATGTATATATACATATATATTCACACTCATAGGAGATAGCTATATATCTCATGTGTATATACACATATCCTGTCTATGAGATATATATATATACACACACATATATGTATATAGAGAGATATCCTGTATGAGAATACTCTTAAGTACTGACAGCAGAATGACATTTGAATCTGCAAACGCTTTTCCCCTTAGCCAGAATTTCCTTCTCCCAGTAAAAACAAAACAAAACAAAAACACCCCATTACTGCTGAATTTCCTCCAGAAATTATTCAGACATCAGTTCTCGATTTTCTGGGAAGCTGTTCCAGTCCACTGAAAGCAATTTAGAAGCCTTTTGTGACAGACTCATACTGGTCAGTGAAGCTAAAGGCAAATGGTCTTAATTTGGTATGTTTTCATTTATACAAGGGAACTAACAGACAGACATTTATTAAGCACCGAGACACAGAAGTACAATGACTGAAACAATCCCTACCCACAAGAAACTTACTTTCTAAAGGGTGTCAAGAAAAGAGGGCTCCAAAGGAGAGGCAAGGGCAAGGAGGGAAAGCCATAACCAAAGCAATAAACAGACCCGGTGCTTAATGATCTCTAGGCAATGACAGAAGGATGGAGATGGTCCCAAGGCTGCTCCTTGGTCTTTGTGGTTCCTGTTCCATCTTCCCTCCTACTGAGTGTCAGACAGCACTGGGGTTTCCGGTCCATCACCAAGGCAGCGAGTAGAACTCTAATATCAGGGCTGGGAGCCAACACCTCTCAGATTAGGACAGCTGGGGACAGCTGGAGCTCTGCGTGCCTCTGACGGCAGCCCCCAAATTAGGGCATCCAAAGGCAACGGCCATACTGAGCCAGGTGAAATGACCAATGCTGTGGGTTTTATTGGGAAGGAAGGAGTCCTGCTTACTTGGCATCTGATCTGTTTCCTACCTCCAGTATCACAGACAGGGAGCTACCAATTAAGAAGGTTGAGCACAGCATGGAAATGTCCAGGTCTACCTAATTACCGAAAGGGAAAGGGTGGAGGTGACAACACTAATTATGCTAGATATCATTTCAATAGTGCATTCAAGTTGCAAAGTGCTTTATGTATGTCACCTCATTTTGCCAAACAGGCTAAAAAACCTTGTCTAGAGCAGAGACACCCTATGGCAAGAAAGGTTGGGCCCAAAAGAACAGGAAGACAGCAATCAGGCACCATCTTGGATGGTCCTGAGGCCTGCTGATGGTTTTCCACAACCCAGCCTGAGCCAACCCTGGGAGACCTGGAGCACTAAATACCCAGAGAACATATTGACAGGACCCCAGATAATATGGGGCAGAGTAGTCCTTCCCAGAGTGTGCAGAGTCTGCCCCCCACATAAAGTCTCAATTTGAGAAGTAAGGCTAGGCCCCATAGTGGACAGAGTGCTGAAAGAGCTGTGTTCAAAATCAGCCTGGAACACTCACTAGCAAAATGTCCCCAGGCAAATCATTTAATCTCAGTTTCCCTATCTATATAATGGGGATTACAAAGCACTATCTCCCAGAGTTATTGTGCACACTGAATGAGATAATATTTGTAAAGTACTTTATAAACCATAAAGTTCTATATAAATGTTATAATAATTAGTAAACAAAAGAAAGGCTATTTCTCCTCCCCGCAAAAACAGCCTCAGAAAGATTTGGGGGACTGTCAAACATGCTTTCGGGATAGTTTGGTCCAGGTGCAAAAGAAGACTTATCAAGGATTTTACCAGACCTGGAATCTTCTGGTATTGTGCTTTGGACAGCAGTTAGCTTTCTGTTGCAAAGGAATATGTGTTTTTGGTCTGTTTTCCCTTTGGGGTAGGCGATAGCCAGAAAATTGAAATCTTTAGCAACTACACCCTAGGAGACCTGCAGGGCCCTTTCAAAGGCTTTTCAGATTGGGGGAAGGGAGACTAACCTTCCTTACCCCAGGGGTTGTCATCAAAGCCCAAGCTGTCATAAACCTTCAAAGGGAAGCCCTCACTGGTTTACATAAGCTTAAGTGAGTTAACCTCCCCTTCCATGCCAGAGCAGAGGATTCAAAATAGAATTCAACATTGTGTAATTGGGAGGTTTAACCTTAGCCCCAAAGAAAAGAGGAGGAAATGTACCTCTTTCCCTTCTTTGTAGAGGTAGGAGGACTATGGACATTGTATACACGCACATATATGTTTTTGTATTATACGTATGTAGTACTTGTACAGTTGTGTTCAACTGTCTGTGACCCCATTTTGGGGTTTTCTTGGCAAAGATACTGGAGTGGTTTGACATTTCCTTCTCCAGCTCATATTGCAGATGAGGAAACTGAGGCAAACTGGGTTAAGTGACTTGCCCAGGGTCACACAGCTAATAGGTTTGTGAGGGCAGATTTGAACTCAGGAAGATGAGTTGCTGACTGAAGGCCTGGTGTTCTATCCACTGCACCCCTGAATGCTCCACGTATATATTTACAAGTTTGTAAGTGTGCATGCAGGTGTATGTTGGTAAACTTTGTTTTCCTGTTGTGCTGCTGATGCTAAGCCATGAGTGATCTCCTGAATTTACACCTGCCCCACCCCCCAACTTGGATGACCCGGATTCTCACCTGTCTGCCAGCATGGCTGATTTTAGCCAATGCCTGGCTGAGTCTTCATTCTCTGCAATAGAGGCCCAGCTGGTACTTCTTGCCTGAGTAGAGCTGACCCCCCCCACCCTCCGCCCCTCTGCTGAATCAGGGACAGTCTGTTTCATTCCCTAACAGTCCCTAGTCCCCTGACCTTCCTTAAATATATCTTCCTGGAAGTTCCTGCGCTGAGCAGCCCTTCGGAGGCCTTTGTGAAATCAGTATTTTTCCTTTCCTTTTAAAATTAGTACTTCAATTTTTTTCACCTTCATTTCTCCCCAATATCTATCTGTTGTTATACAAGAGAAACAGAGGAGGGGGGAAGCCAGCAGCAGAGCTCCCTTTGGCATTCTGACATCTTACTGGGTTGTGTTTCTAGAGAGCCTGACATTACCTCAAAAGCCTGTGGCTGACCCAATAAACCTGAGGGAAGCTTGGCTGCCTCAGGTAGAACAACGAGTGACTTGTGCTTGCTTGCTTGCTTATATAATCTTGAGACTCTATTTTCTGTTAATTTTTAACCTTTCTCTGATTACTCCAGTGGCTCCCAATGAGTTTGCTAAGTCTCCATGGTCTGCCTTTGAACGCTTTCAGTTAATTATGGGAATGCTTCTATAGATGCATGGATGCCTGACTTCCCTGTATGTGACTCCCATCTCCCTGTGCTGTGCCTCTTGTCTTACAATTCCATTTCCCTGAAGTTATAAAAAGGCTTGTTTTGCTGAGCCAATTGAGAGGCTGCTTAGGCCAGACTTGGAGTCTGCATTTGGGTTTTCTGGCCACCTTTGTGTTGCTGTCTAGATCAGAGACCATGCCCTGCAATACTTAACCCTTTTATCACTAGAACTTCCACCCTGGAGCCTCGGTGATCACCAAGTGCCTCATGAAGCTCCAGGCCAGACTAATTCTAGTCAGGCCTAATTGACTCCCCAGCCAAGTTCTTGTCAGATACATTGCTGCTGCCTGCGTCCCCTCCCCTGACCATCCCAGTTCTAGAACCATGATCATTATTGCTTCTGGAAAGGGCCTATCAATCCACTGCCCTATCGTTCCATTGGGCATCCCTGTGACTCATCGTACAAAAGTGCCTTTCCCTGGTCAGTGCTCCCCCATGTGTGTTGTCTCCCCATTGGAATATAAGCTTCTTGAGGACAGAGACAGCTTTTTTATACCTAGCTCTTAGTGCTCAGTGCTCAGTAACTTAGTAACAGTAACTCAGAACTCAGAACTTAACAAGTGCTTCTTTCCTCTTATATTTCCTTCCTTTCCCCTCTCTTCTTCTTCCTTCCTTCCTCCTCTTCTTTCTTTTCCTTCCTTCCTTCCTTCTTTCCTTCCCTCCCTTTCTTTTTCTCTTTCTTTCTTAGAAGTAGGTCTCAGTCATGCAAGTAGTGGAGAAGGGAGGGAGGTTCTTTGACACAACCAACACATACAGTGAGTCTGACAGTCTGTGCTATGTTACACATCCCTGGTAGCCCCACCTCTACAAAGAAGGGAAGAATTTTTCCTCCTCTCTTCTTTGGGGCCAAGATTGAGACATATAATTATACATTGTTGAATTCTGTTTTGGGAAATCATTTTAAAAGAGTATTGTTTTTTAAAAGAGACTTCTAAAAATATTTTTGAAAATGATTTCTGTATCTATCAACCCTTGCATGGAGCATGCACACACACTTCGGGTAACCAGCAGAGAGAAGAAAATGCCCTAAGTGCCTTGGTTGATTCTTTACAGCACTATTACAACTCAAAGCAATGTTGCACTGACATAAAGCACTAGTGGCCCCTCAGAAAAAGCAGAATCCCCTCCACCTCCACCTCTCCACGAGCTACCCAACTCTCCTCCCTCCCTTAATGCTACTTTCCCTGTTCCCCTTCTCTGCCAGGTTCCTCAGCCAAACCCATTCCTCACCACCTGCTCAAGTTCAGCTCAAGCACTGGGGTCAGCCAAACAGCTGCAACTACATAGCTGACCACCCCAAGGTAACTGAGAAGAAGGGAAGGGAAAATGCCATAGTTAACATTCCTGCTCTGCTACCAAGAGACTCAGCCTGGGCAACTCACATTTCTCTTGGACTGGTCAACTTGACCCTTAGTTTTCAGGGTTGGGGGCACAAAGAGGCTCAACCAGAGTGAGGTATTCTTCTAGAAGAGTCTCCCTATTCCTCAATTTTTGACACCTCCCATAACGATCCCTACTTTCCTCTTCCTGTCTGTCTGTGACACAAATCTAAGGGTCTCAAAGAAGCAGTCTTCTTACTGGATAAAGGGTCATGCTGACCCACGGGAGGAGAGTCGGACCTTCAACTTTTTTTTAATGAAAAGTAGCAGCTAATTTCTTTTAATTTTTCTTTGACCAGGGAATTCCCAGTGAGGAGAGTCCCCATAACAATGCAGATCTGCCACTGACTGTCTCAAAGTTGACTAGGGCACTGAGAGGGTCCATGAGTTGGTAGGGAAGGGTGTCACACAGTTGATATGCATTAGAGTCACGAATTAAAACCCAAGGTCTCTCAACTACAAATCCTGCTCTCAATTTTTTTTTTAATGAAAGAAATAAAGTGGCTACTTACCAAAAACAACTTAACAACCAAGCAAGAAGAAATGTAACCAGAGTTATAATTAAGTAGGGACATCTAGGCTTTGCTTCAGGGAAATGAATTTAAAAGGTGTGTAAGAAACCATTTTCAGTTCTTTATCAGGTAGAAATAGTAAGGTTTAACACATAATTATCAAGAATAATTAATTAAATGGGCCTTCCAAACTGCCAAAATTGCAGTCTCCTCCAAAATATCTTCCCACTGGTGCCCCATACCATATGGACAGGGTGTAGGATCCTTCTCACTTTGCTGGCTAAGAACAGAGGGCAATGCCTAGTTATGACCATGCAAATGATCTGACAGGAAGAACTAGAAGATCCAGAAGTTCTCGAAGCCTTGACTATTTCCTCTTGAGATTCCCCCTCTAGGTTCAACCTATATTTTTATAGATGTCAGGCAGGGCCCTCGATGTGGAACTTGACATTTATCAAAAAAGAAAAGAAAAGAAAAGCCAATCCATCCAAATAGCTGTCAGAGGATTGGACAAGGAAGTCAATGCTATCAAGTAACCTTGGCTGCCCGATGACTCCAGACATCGGTCCAGCCCCCTGGAAGGAGCAAGGGGGTGGAAGAAAGAGCATCTGGCTCCAGTTTGCTTTACCTCCACGAAGGACAAAAGCATGACTCCCACAGCTGAAACGCTCCAGCCTCAGAGCAGGGCCAAGAATGCAAGGCTCTTAGACCTACCGGAAGGAACTAAAGTGGACGACCTCATCAAACTCCCATACTTATTGGTTCCACATGTTAGAAATCGGGACATGACAGATTCACCAAAGTGAGATTTTTGCATAGTGATGAGAGCACCTGGGGAACAGTCCCATAGGGCATTTTCTTTCCCTTTTCCAGATTACCCTGCTAATGTGCAAACTCCAAAGCAATAAGTCTCCCAGGATTTTCCTAAGGACCACATTCAGCGGGGTCACAGAAGCAAGGATGCCTAATGGAGTGTGACATCTAGGTTCAGTCAAATGCTAAATTAAAAGATTATTTCTCCTTGACACCAATTTTTAATTGTCACATTCTCCCTACCACCATTCTTGAATTATGGGAAAACAATGGGTTTCAGGTTTTTTTTCTGCATCTTTTCATCTACAGCTTTTGTACTTTGGGAAACTCATTCTGTTGGTTTGGTTGCTAGCTGGTATGCAAGGATATTTTCCTTTAAATTTTTGCTTATGAAATAGAAACATGTCAGGGAAATCTCAAGTAATTGATTATGCAGCTTTGTCAGGAAATATAAA
>JAJHZJ010000042.1:1706861-1711384 GCA_023548195.1 Bettongia penicillata ogilbyi
AAGGCACACAGAAACACAGTGGAAAAGATCTCCATTCCAGAGAGCCCTGGAGAGCTGTCCCCAAAGGTCCATTGTGCTCCAGACAGCAGAGTCCACCCCTGTGCTGCCCTGGCGGCACGGCCCCAGAGGAGCAGATCCAAGCAGGCTTCAAGGACGGAATCTCCCACAGCTGTGAAGGTCCCTCCACCCACAGACGCTACAGGGCAGTGACAGAGACGTCTGGGCTGGCTGAGAGGGGAGCGGGGTGTCTCCGTGACTTGGGCCCCCTCGGGAGGCAGTGACAGAAGCAGCAGCAGAGACAGTGGCAGCCTGGGACTCTCGGAGCAGCAGGCAGAAGTTCAGGGCCATTACTGAAGGTCTCTGCATAAAGCCCCTGAGGGAACTGAGCCTAGGAGGCGGCCCTGCCCCCACCCCAGCACCAGAACTTAAGCTCACATTGAATAGCAGTCGCTCCTGCTGTGGATAGCCCTGAGACTGGGAAGCAGCATTTGAATCTCAGATCCCAAGCACCAGCTGGGCGGATCTAGGCGGGGGTGGACAGGAATCTCAGAAGTCAAGTAACTGGCTGGGAAAATGCCCAGAAAAGGGAAGAAAAATAAGACTATAGAAAGCTACTTTGATGGGGTACAGATGTTCCCGCCTTCCAATTCTGATGACGAGGAACAATTCTTACCATCAGGGAAAGACATGGAGGTCGGGGCCTCTGTATCCCAGACATCCCAGGTGGATGTCCAGTGGGCTCAGGCCATGGAAGAGCTCAAAAAGGATTTTGAAAATCAAGTTAGACAGGTGGAGGAAAAACTGGGAAGAGAAATGAGAGAGATGCAAGAAAAGCATGAAAAATGGGTCAATACCTTGGTAAAGGAGACCCAAAAAAATGCTGAAGAAAATAACACCTCGAAAAATAGGCTCACTCAATTGGCAAAAGAGGTTCAAAAAGTCAATGAGGAGAAGAATGCTTTCAAAAGCAGAATTAGCCAAATGGAAAAAGAGGTTCAAAAGCTCACTGAAGAGAATAGTTCTCTCAAGAGTAGAATGGAACAGATGGAGTCCAATGACTTCCTGAGAAACCAAGAAATCACAAAACAAAACCAAAAGAATGAAAAAATGGAAGAGAATGTGAAATATCTCATGGGAAAAACAACTGACCTGGAAAATAGATCCAGGAGAGACAATTTAAAAATTATAGAACTACCTGAAAGTCATGATCAAAAAAAGAGCCTAGACATCACCTTCCATGAAATTATTGAGGAAAACTGCCCTGATATTCTACAACCAGAGGGCAAAATAAGTATTGAAGGAATCCATCGATCACCGCCTGAAAGAGATCCAAGAAGAGAAACTCCTAGGAACATTGTGGCCAAATTCCAGAACTCCCAGGTCAAGGAGAAAATATTGCAAGCAGCTAGAAAGAAACAATTCCAGTATTGTGGAAATACAATCAGGATAACTCAAAATCTAGCAGCTTCTACATTAAGGGACCGAAGGGCGTGGAATAGGATATTCCAGAAGTCAAAGGAACTAGGACTCAAACCAAGAATCACCTACCCAGCTAAACTGAGTATAATACTTCAGGGGAAAATATGGTCTTTCAATGAAACAGAGGACTTTCAAGCATTCTTGATGAAAAGACCAGAGCTGAAAAGAACATTTGACTTTCAAACACAAGAATGAGAAGAAGCATGAAAAAGTAAACAGCAAAGAGAAGTCATAAGGGTCTTACCAATAGTGAACTGTTTACATTCCTACATGGAAAGACAATATTTGTAACTCTTAAAACTTTTCAGTATCTGGGTAGTTGGTGGGACCACACACACACATACACACACACACACGTACATGTGTGCACACACATACAGAGACAGAAAGCACAGAGTGAATTGAATAGGATGGGACCATATCTTAAAAGAAATTAAGGTAAATGGTGAGAGAGAAATGTAGTGGGAGGAAAGAGGGTGAAATGGAATGGGGTAAATTATATCTCATTCAAGAGGCAAGCAGGAGACTTTTTAGTGGAGGGAAAAAGAGGAAAGCTGAGGAAAAAAAAAACAAGAAGTTTACCCTCATCACATTCGACTAAAGGAAGGAATGAAATGCACACTCATTTTGGTATGAAAACCTATCTTACAATACAGGAAAGTGGGGGAGAAGGAGATAAGCAAGGGGGGGGATGATGGAAGGGAGGGCAATGGGAGGAGGGAGCAATTTGAAGTCAATACTCGGGGAGGGACAGGATCAAAAGACAGAATAGAAACAATGGGGGGCAGGATAGGATGGAGGGAAATACAGTTAGTCTTACACAACATGACTATTATCGAAGTCATTTGCAAAACTACACAGATATGGCCTATATTGAATTGCCTGCCTTCCCAAAGGGAATGAGTGGGGAGGGAGGGATGGGGAGAATTTGGAACTCAAAGTTTTAGGAACAACTGTTGAGTATTGTTGTTGCTACTAGGAAATAAGAAATACAGTTAATGGGGAATAGAAAGCCATCTCTCCCTACAGGACAAAAGAGAAGATGGGGACAAGGGAAAGGAGGGATGATAGAAGAGAGGGCAGATTGGTGATAGGGAAAATTCGAATACTTGGTGTATTGGGGTGGGAGGAGGGGATAAAAGGGGAGAAATTTTGGAATACAAAATTTTGTGAAAATGAATGTACAAAGTTAAATAAATAAATTTATTTTAAAAATGAAAGCCAACCTGCCAGCCCACTGTTTGTGTGGAACTTAGATTCACTGAAGCCAGGGCGTTAAAGAAACAGGCCAGAGAAAATGCAGATTAGGGATAAAAGATGCTATTATAGTCTACTCTTATTTCATATTGTCTTTCTCTTTTGAGTTTTAAAGTTTATAGTGCTGAGATCTTAGAAATCAATCAGTCCACCAATCCCTTTGCTGGGCACTGGGGGACTCTCTTCTAGTCACATCCAAGCCCTATTTCCTCCAGAGAACTCTTGTCTACATCTTCCCTTGCAAATCCTCTACCCAGGGTCCTGATGCAGAAGAGGTCTTCCTCTGTCTTTTAATATTTTATGGATAGAGCAGCAGAGTCTGAGTTGCTCTTTTGTTAGCCCTCTTCCTTTTCATGCATAGTTCATGAGCTGTGTGATCTTAGGAAAGTCACTTAACTCTGTTTGCCTCAGTTTCCCCATCTGGAAAATGAACCAGAGATGGAAATGGCAAACCATTCCAGGATCTTTACCAAGAAAACTCCAGATGGGGTCACAAAGAGTTGGACAGAACTGAAACAATTGAACAATTTATGTGTGTAGCATCTCCTCTAGAGCTGATCTCCAAGTGTTCACTCTCTCTGTCTTCATTCTTCCTCTACCTGTGGTGTAGGTAACAGGGTCTGTACTTCCTCAGGGGAATCCTCATCTCCCAGACCTGGAGCCCTCCACTGATGAATTGGAGTCTGTTGGACTGTGAATTTCTTGAAAAACTCTGCTAGAGGCTTGGGCGGTTTGTTTGGTAAGCCAATCATGCTTTTCCTTTCTTGACTCCATCAAAGATGCTCTCACCTCAGGGTTGCAAACAATCTTATTTGCACATCATGGTAGTGTTCTTATCTGACAAAAGTATCAGTGTTTGGAATATCTCCTTAGTTGAAGTGTGTGTGTGTGTGTGTATGTGTGTGTGTATCCATCCTCTTTCATATATACACTATGTATATACTTATATAGGGGGTCTGTGTTTTGCACATGTGTGTCCTTATGGGTCTATCTAGATGAGACTTACAGGGAGGCATGAATAGATATCTCTAGAGTCTCCTCCCCTTGCCCACATCCAAAGGAGTCTTTGATTTCTACCAGGACACTGGTGCAAGAGGCTGACTGCTCTGTTCTCCACAGAGAAAGGCTGCTGGGCTAGAATTAGATCTGTCCATCCTCCTTAAAATTGTTCATCTAGGGCTAAGAGCTGAGAATCCAAATACAAGTAAGCAAGCCAATCTCTGGAAAGTAGTGAGAAGAGCTAGAGACTAGACAAGGTAAGGTCCAAACTCACCAGTTAGAGCCCAGAGTCCCAGCAGGGAGAGTCTGAGCAACTTAGCCAAGGTTCAAGGGTAGCATCTGAGGAGGGATTGGAACCCAGGTCTTCTCACCTTACAATCAGTGCTCCAGGTCAGTGGAGTCTGCTTAATTTAATGTAAAGTTGTTTGCAAATAGACTTCTCAATTACACCAAAGGAACTTGTCATGTAAAGCACACCAGTGAAAAACTCTTAGTTGAAGTCAAAACTCATTTTTGTAATGATTTCTCCCTTTAAACCTATTTGGCTTTGTGGAGTATAGACTCTTTAAAGTGATATATCCTTTACTCCCTCCCCACCTGCTATGAATGGCTTTCCTTAAACTAAGGACATTTTCTGGTTCAAATTCTGACTCTTGAAAACACAGGGGTGGATGGGGCATGTCTCACTCTGTTGTGAAAAGTCCTGGGTGCAGGTGTACTCTTGCCTCCCCAAACAATTGGTAAAGGGTACGCATCATTCTCCTTTATAATTGAAGATGATACATGCA